>JARKHS020016003.1:0-96310 GCA_030143305.2 Amblyomma americanum
GCATCGACTAAGTGCGACTGAGTGTTTTCACAGCAGCAAACATCTACATGCAGAAAACCAAAGTAATGTTCAGCAGTCTAGGAAGGGAACCGCAGTTCACAGCTGATAACGAGGTGGCGGAAGTGATAAAGGAATACGTCTACTGAGGATTACATCTATCGTGTATGCAGTTTGCTGGCCAGACGAGAGCCTCGCGGAGCGAAAGTGGAACGTCATGTGACGCCTGGTCTGCGGACAGCGGGCTGCAACATGGCGAAAGACCGTACTCTTCCGCGGGCCAATGGTCCGTCGTGCGAGTCCGGCTTTTAAGGTAATGAGTGGTGCGGAAGTGTGCAAAGAACCGGTGGCTGTAGGTTGTGGCACGACTTACCAGGAAATGGGTAGCGCTGACGCGTGCAGCCAGTCTCGACGGAAGTCAGTCAAGGGCGGCCAACGCCGGGCAGAAGTTCCGGTCAAGGACGCTGCACGTAAGTGAGCTGCCCGAGCTGTAGACGGATACAACTCAAGAATGAACCGGCAATTGCCCCTCAAAAGAGCCCCTCCAGCCAATTGGAGTTGACCGATTCTCCCCTCTAACCCTGTACCGATCCTCTTGGACCTGCTGGCGTGAAATCGCAAGGGGTGGCAGCATCGCCACAAGCTACATAGTCGCAGTAGCATCTAGACAGGATCGCATCGTTGCAGCTTCATTTCACAGCAGCAGCATCTTTCTATCCGGTTTCATCGCACGCCAGCTAGAGCTTATTTTCATCGTTAACTGCTGCGCAATTGAGCAATTTTTCTCGTAGCATGTTACGATATACTCTGTCAGCAGTTGCTAAGCGTGGTGGACCGGTCGTATGGGCATCGTGCGGTGTCCCGGCCTCATAGGGGAAAGTCCAGAATCAAGGAAAAAAACTGAAATCATTTGTGCTAGAAACATTTGGCACCCTGAACACGCAGTGCCTCGCGGAATCGAGTCGAGGAAGCTTGGAATGAGGCTAAGATCATATTAATCCGTAGGAAAGAGGACATCAAGGATTCGAAATATGCACACACCTATCAGCCGATGTTTACAACGTCCGATGTTTACAACGTATTCACTAAGTTAATAACAGAATTAGAGCAACCTTAGTCTGTCAAAGGAATAGGCTAGCTTTCGTAAAGGCAACTCGAGAATAAGTGACATTAACACCCCAGATCAGATGGCTGATAAATGTGCCGAATGTAACCACTATACATATATTGCCTTCATAGATAACGAGAAAGCATTTGACTTAGTCGAATCCCAGCACTCATTGCATTCGTTTTGTAACCAGGGTGTAGAAGAGGCATACATAAAGAGACCGGGAAACATTTATAGAGGTTGGATAGTGACCATAGCGGTTCACATGCAGAGAAAGTGGTAAATTGCCAATCAGGAACGGTGTCAGGCAAAGAGACATGATCTCGTCAATACTGTGCGCCATGTGTTACAAGTATTCAGAGAACTGGATTCTGAAGAGCTGGGGGACAAAAGATAAAGGAGCATACTTTAGCACAATCTTTTTGCTGATGACATCGCTTTAATTGCTAAGTGAATTGCGAAGCTTGATTGAGGGCCTAGACAATGCAGGACAGTGGCCTAAAAATTAATATGAAGTATAAAGTAATGTCCAACAGTCTTCAACAGGAATAGTTTACGATAGGCAGTCAGGCATCAGAAGTGGTAAGGGAATACATTTACTTAGACCACGTAGGATCGGAAATCCGGTGGTGTACTTGGCAGGCACTCAGGTGAATAGCAGCTTGCTAAGATCTATCAAGAAAATATATAACAGGTGCATCTTACTGGCCAGAAATGTACACGCTAATGAAAAAAGTTTAGCTTAAACTGAATGCAGTGTAACTAGCTATAGAGAGGAAAATGATAGGTGTAACTTTAAAGATACAGGAAGACAGCAGAATGGGTCAGGGAACAGATGAGAGTTATTGGAATTAGGAATGAAGAAATGGGCTAGGCACGGCAGACAATGCGAAGGGAAAATCGATGGTCACTGAGGGAACAGAGTGGTTTCTATAACAGAGGGCATGCATAGAAAGGGGTGGCAGTAATTTAGGTGGGTGGATGAGATCAACTCTGCAGGAATAAGGTAGCCACAACTGGCACAGGACAGGGTTAATTGGAAGAAGTTAGACTGAGTATGATGTACGGGTGCTATAATGCAGACATTGACTGCACTGGTCTGGTATATTTAGCATGCATTAAGTACATATTAGCGGGATAAAAATTTATACTGCTGTTCTGCTAAGCGCATTCTGTGCATCGCCATGACACTGGACCACTGAGGGAGCTAGGCAGCAGTGAATAAGCGGCAGCTCTATTGTTTTCCACACGTTTGAGGTCTTAAGGGCACTTGCACAGTTTTCTTTCCGCAACTCACCAACCGGAAGCTCTGTCACTGCTTACACGTCTCTCTGCAGGTTGTGCTGCAGCAGTTCCCGCACCCAAGCCTCTATCCCGAGAACTTCGAAACCACGTACGCCCGTGTGGTCATCCACTCGGCAATCTCGTTCTGGCTTCCCTTCACTCTTCGTCATGAAAGTGATGTCACACATTGAGTGGTGGACGTGGAGCGGCGGAGATAACACTTTATTGACACGGACATCAGGAAATTTCTTTATATACAAATGATGCTCTTGCATGTCAACACAAGCTCGCGTCATATCCAGGAGTATCATTATAGTACTGCAACAGAAGACAAAAAAAAGAACACAAGACAAAAAGCCTCGAAAAGCATGAAGTGACTAAAATCGGGTATAGTGGAATCAACCGCATAAATACACTAAGCATCCTTTGTTCATCTGAGAATATACAAACTTAGCATCGCAACATCAAACTAACTGCAGTGACTGTTCGCAGCACAGCAGAGCTAAATAGGGCAAAGAAGCAAGGATAATTCAGCCGCGTGAATCTCATGTCACAAAACCTGCACTCATCATAAAGACTCTGCTGTGATGAGTTGCACAAAATTGAAGTTACATGTAAAAGCAGCTTTAAGCATCACACCTAAGGTCATATTCACAGCTCCTCTTAGCTTTTCTTTTCGCGCTTATTCTTGCATTTCACTTGCACAACAGAGGAAGTGCTAACGGGTGCTAAGTCACAGCTAAAAGCATAAAATATAAAATCACAAGACCGTAGTATGGAGCTGCAATTTGGAGCTTGCTGCTGTTGCTTGAGTAGATGAAGCTTACATTTTGTGAACTGCAGGATCAAATAGTGCAGGGCTCTGACTACAGAATTACATGGGCTGCCACGTAACAGATATTTGCCCCTAATGTATAAAATAAAGAGGACTGAATTGCACAAAACCTCCGCACATAAAAATATAAATGCACAGATAAGAGTAACACGATGTTGAGAGCCAATATTTCAGGGAAAAGTCAACAAAAATGAAAGCCAAGGGACAAAAGATTTGCTGTAATCATACTGTATCACTCTGTTGCACTACCTCTCTGCTATCATCAGAGAAAACCTAACGGAAACTGATGACATCAGAACACACGCTAACTAATACGTACAGTTCAGTATATCACCCCTCTACTACTGTGCCCATTGGTTGCCTACAACCACTCGAGTTTGTTCTCATGCTCGTCCACATGCACCACTTATTTCTGCCTGCTGCTACACATTGCTTGACTTGTGGGCACAGATTTTCTTGACCATTTGCTAATCGGGAAGGCCTCCTTAAGAAATGAAAACCTGTCATATCAACCGAAAGACAGTGCCTCCACGACTGGCTCGGGTAGCAATATAAAAGTCACAGGAGATAAGAGGGTACACCAGGAAAGAACAGGCTGGAGAGAGAATTTATCTTACATTGAGCATGCTGAGTATGTAGAGCTAAGGGGGGGAAACGAGAAAATCAGAGCACAATGAAGTGGCGGCAACGGCGACGCACGGCTGCAGCTGAAAGTGGCTGGAATGCAGGTGTGGCGGCAGCTACGCTATCACTGGCTGGTCGAGGATGCCAATGTGATCCCGGTCACCGTTTGTGTACTCCTCATTGCTTTCCCGAGAGGCGGGTGAAGCAGACCTGGACCATTTTTCACGACCAAAGCCTTCATCGTAGTTGCCTTTGGCTATGAAAAATTGCTTGAAGTGAGGTCCGCAGTACAGCTTGCCTCCGCTGATCGTGTAGCTTTCCAGCCTGCATGTGGAGTGGCAAGCAACCATTAAATCACAAAGGAGAAAACTAATCAAAGCAAAGAAGCCCTACCATGAGAAACCACAAAGCACATTTACATGCCTTGAACAATCCAACCTCTTGCTGCCGTCAGGGGGGTTCATAAAAGTAAACACACTTGGAGGCCCCCAAAAAATCTGCAGCCCACCACGTCTTTGAGTGTAAGAATAAAATGCATTTTAGAGAGGCAGGGCTCACGCCAGTTCTCAGCTAAAAAATTCAAGACCTCGCCATTACTATTTTCAAGAACTAGCGAACACAGTGAATTACGAAAGGAACATTTCCTGCACATCAAAAATGTTACTTTTCATTTTCAGAAGCTTCTTCTACAAGTAAACACACAAGCTATGTTTGGCATCATCTTGCATTAAAGTTCAGCTTCCTTTCGTTCAAGCTAACACTGAGATTGACTATTTCTTGTGCCTTTTCGTTAAGTTTTCCTCAAACCTATTTTTGCTACCCTCCTCACAGCATTTGTAAGTTCTGCTTTGTCAGCCTAAGCGTCACCTGAAGCAATCAACTCAGCAAGAACTGTTCCCAACTTCTTTTCTTCTGTAAGCTTCAATTTCTTCTCCAAGTCAACACTCTTTGTGCATCTGCTGCTTTGCACTTTCAGCCTCCTGGTACTTTTAGGCTCCAAAAAGTCTTAATTCTTCCTTGCAGAAACCACGGAGGCCCAGAAATTTTTTGTTACCTGCAGATTAAGGATGCCACATGCTTTGCCCAAAGCATCTCGCACACAAAGTTGTAGAAGCTGCACAGCTTTCCTTTGTAGCTGTACAGCTGTGCTTGGATGGATGCCAATGAGCATGCAATTTTTCTCTTGTTACAAATTCACTCCACCTTGGGTGATTCCCTAAAGATTTGACCAATGCTGAACACCAATGCTGAACTTCACCCACTTCTCTTTGGCCTAGTCAGTGGTGCTTGGCCCCCCTGGCTACCTCTGCAACTTCAGAAATCTTTGCAGTCAGCTGCTTTCCTTAGCTGGACAACATGATTGTGTTCTTTTACAGCTTTTGGTGCTCTATGTGCCACTGAGTTCAGCCACTTGTTTCTCATGCTGGGCAGGCCGTGCAGCGTCCCTCCGTGCTTTCGCTATGATGTGCTGCAGCGCTCACTAGAGCATTGGAAAATGAATGTTCCGCTTGTGCCAGCGCTGGTCTGAATCAAGCTTGGGACTGAAAGTACGTGAGAGTTATTTTCTGGTGCCCATTGTTCCGACTGAAAAGTTTAGAATGTTCGGATAGACTCTTTAGGCTCAGACGATGTTTGCCTCAGGTCGCCGAGTGGGAGCTAAACGCATTTCACGCTCAACAGTTTGGTTTTTAGGGGTTTAACATCCCAAAGAGACTCAGGGTATAAGGGACGCCGTAGTGTAGGACTCCGCAAATTTCAACTACGTGGGGTTCTTTAACATGCACTGACACGCACAGAGATAGGTCTCTAGAATTTCTCCTCCATTGAAATTCGACCGCCGTGACCAGGATTGAACCAGCGTCTTTCGGGTCAGTAGCCGAGAGCTTTAACTACTGAGCCATCGCGGCAGCTCGCACTTAACAGTGTTCAATGGCAAGGAAGTTAAGCAGAGGCAAGTCGGTCTATTTTAATGCTTATACAACAGGCTGATTTTCTCCTTCGCACATGTAATTTTGAGTCAGTCACAGCAGTACCTTCAGGCTGTTTAAAACAGCTGCAGTTAAATGCAAAGAACACAGCAGCTTGGAAGAATAGAAGGCAGGTCACTTCTTGCACACATTGCTTCATTCTAAACATGCTACCAATTCATGAGTCATTATATGTAAGCTCCTCTCAGACAAAGTTCAGCCAGTACTGCATACATGTAGAGGTACTCCACAAATGCATTATTTTACGAACAAATTCGTGCCTCTCAAAACTACGTGTACGGCCACAAGAACAGTATTTTGGAGGTCCTTTATGAGCACTTAGTGCAGTATACCAATGCACCTGCCTTTACTTCCTGCAAAAATCTGGCAGCTGTTCACAGCTACTGAACCTGCATAGCGAAAAAGTAAATTGGTTTTGAGGAACGGAAAGATTAGGTGACTCGCTTCTCTGTGGGTATCCGAACAGCACCGTAAAGTACGTGATGAAGGAAGGAGTGAAAGAAGGAAAATTGCTGCAGTGGCGGGATCTAGAGACATTTTGATCACCTATTATACGGCTCTTTAACATTCACTGACATCACAGAGCATACGAATCTCGAGTTTGACACTTGCTGCAGTCAGGACTGAACCTGCATCCTCTGGTTTAGTAGCGGAGAGCATTCACCACTTAGTCACCTCTAACCTTGTTACCGGCAAAATAATGCTGTAGCCATTGCACCACAGCTGCAGTTAAAGGTAGATATTGGGATGCAAAGCAAGTTTATGAATTATTTCCCATATTCTATGTGCCTCCATTGTACAACTACTACTAGATCGCTAGCTACATGACACGTTACAAACAAAAGCAGCTCATGCACACAGACTGCCAAACACGTAAGGCCTCAGTAGATGTTTGAATTGTAGCTAACAAAAGAAGGAGCTGATATGGCCCAAGCTACGCTAATATGCTCCTTATTGTACCCAACAAAACTATGCATAACTGCATGACCAAAGTGAGTCGCTCACCTGAGATGACAATTGCAGTGGCTGCAGCGAAAGCAGTTCTTGTGCATCCGCAGTCCGCTCACCTCCATTCGCTCCATGGGGTAGAGTTTCTTGCTGCATATTGCGCATGCTTCAGAGTTCGGTGTCCCTGGGAACTCCTGCAAACAATAGCATGACAGGCATCGCTTGAGCTACTGACAGCAGTTGTGAAATTTTGAAAGAATTTTGTTTCCAGGAGTAGTAGAGAGCAATGATGAAGCAACAAAGACAACCAAATCAGAATCGTATAAAGTTTATTCGATCTATAAACAAGCTACAGCATCAGTCAGGTTGCATCAGCACGTGTAGCAAAAAAAAAAAGTTCTCCGAATTTTATGATAGCAAGTTTGCTGCATATGAATCCTGTAAAAAATAATGAGTCTAGAAAATTTTTTTCCACGCAACATAATCACACAATATAACATTCAATAAATGTAATGTAAACACCTAAAAATTGGCAGCTACACAGTGCAGAGGGCCAATATCACTGATGGTATACTTAAAATTGCCCTATTGCAGCAAGTACAAGTTTCTGAGAGAATATTCATCGCAATAGAATTGCAAATGTATGCTCAAAAAAGTTAGTCTTAAAAATATTCAAGGATTATAAAAATGTACCAACAAAAAACTGGAAGAGACGTAGGGCCCCTTAGAAGTCACTCGGAGGAAAGGCTCTTAGCCTTGTATGGCTCTTAAGTAGACAAATATTAAATTAAGAACATAACACTGCCCAGAGGCCTGTCCGATCTGCATATCAGCGTGTGCGCAAGAGATCCAGCAGACACTTGTAGGCAAAAAACAACCACAAGCTCCTTCCACAGAAGGAAAAAAATGAAAAAAGACTGAGCGCTTCAGTGCGCTAATCCAACAGAGTGGGGAGCTAATAATCCATGCACAGCAGCTGCTGTAAGCGAACGTGCACATAAAGCAAGAACCAGCACAAATACGTAAAAAACCCACAAAGACTAGGCTCTTGGAACGCAGAATGGCAAAAACCTGTTCCTGAAAAATGGCCAGACCACAAAACAATCTTCATGGCAAAAATTTTTACAAGACGGTACAAAAGTCGCGCCGCAGAGATTCTAGGATGGCCAGGATACACGAGATATGTCAACACCACTAGAAGGACACACACACGCACACTATGTACACAAGACGGATATTGCGTAGCAGACTTGAGGTGGCGAGAGACTGGTGACCGCCGCACATGTGTGTTTTCAGGACTTAAAAAATAACCATCTTCATTCAAACCGGTGGCAACATCCTTTGATCTGTGGTGCTGACGCCGCCATGCCGTGGATATCTTGCAAAGAACTGTTGCAGGTCATTCACTGCAAAATATGAAAAGATAATGGACTACAACTTAGACTGCGTGAAATATTTGTCGTGTAGAAAATTTCCAGTTTACTTCCATGCCATGGCCACTTCCAAGGATGTGTTTAGACTTGGTGTGGCAGATGCAATGCATCTTAAAGTCAATGAATCTAAGTGAAACCTGACGGACAAAATTGTTTACTTCTTAAAACTTGCTATAAAACAACTTTATAGCCAATTTGGCACGGTGGGTACAGTTATGCATAGCCAGAAGACAAAGTTAAAGCTGATAAAAAACAATAGGTGACGAATATTCCTAACATAAAAATCATGGCCATTTGGTTTACATACTATTCCGAAACAAGTGCTATATGCGATCCTTTATGCATGCCTTGTTAAAGAGAAACAAGAGTTCCTGCTTTGAGCGAGCAAATATTCAGCATTGTACAATACATTGCACATGCAGTTTTTATCAATGCCCACAGTCTGCATGCTTGTTAGTGCACATGCTTGTGTGGAAAAGGAATACTCACCAGTTCTTTTTTTTCCTTGGGCAATTAGTGCACAACTGCACATCTTCCAAACCATGCAGCAAAGCAGCAGGGCAAATGCATTTGCGGGCACGAAGCAGAAAAAAATCCTTGCCGCGACACCAAGAACGCATTCACACACGGTCAGCGGGGAGTGGCTGACAGGTACTAGACTGCCTAGTTAAAGTATAGTTGTACGCATTTGTGAGAACAATGCTTTTCACGCACATGATAATTTTAAGAATACAGTCATTGTGGAGGCCCTGTGTTCCATCTATGTTGCCATCTGCCACTGCCGACCATCTCTACTGTTCAGTCATCGACAGACTCATCAGATCACAACGCATCCTGTCAATAAGAAAAAAAAAGCTCAGCAAGTACAACAGCAGAACATAAGTCCAATCAGTGATGTTCTGAGGCGCTTTTTTTTAGAAAAAAGTGGCAAAAAACACTATCGATACAAGACATTGATGCTTTGATACACCATGCTATATAAAACAAAAGTGACAGCCATAGAAGCAAAGAAGGAACCGACGACAAGTGTTGCCGCCATTAGCAACAAAAGCATTAACAGTGCCCTGTTTTGCAGAAGCACATGACAAAATGAATAACACCAAGCAGCTCTCAAGCCTGAAAATACAAATAAATAGCCAAGCATGCAGTTTGCTTGTAACATCTGCTCAATGGACACCCAACAGTATGGCCAGCGCTACCGTATACCTTGGTATGAAATTGTTAGTACTGAAAGCATAAGGACACTGAAAATAGGTGGCAATAAACTGACCTCTCTGTTTCAGAAATTAACTTTAGACACCATCTTTTTTATCATGGTGTTACTACTGCTCCCCTTGAAGTTATTGAATCTATTCACCTGCAAACAGGAAGCAGTTTTCTTCACAAATTTCACAATGTTACAAGTGACATGAAAATTTGGCCTAGCTGCTAAAGCTCTGCACGAAGGTGACTAAATATTCTCTCCACCTTTCCTTTCATTAAATTTCTCTCCCTCTCG
Source organism: Amblyomma americanum (assembly GCA_030143305.2). NCBI lineage: Eukaryota > Metazoa > Arthropoda > Arachnida > Ixodida > Ixodidae > Amblyomma > Amblyomma americanum. The sequence goes on from JARKHS020016003.1 coordinate 9,716, forward strand.
CAGGTGCAACAGTTCTTTTGACATTTAAATTTAAAATGAAAATATAGTGCTAAGTTCCATCACAGCACAAACATGCTAGTACCATATTGGTGTTCCAACGTGCTTTGATGTTAGTATTTGAGCAAACACCTGCAAGCAGTAGTCACTGGTCACTTTAGCCGTAACAAGGTTAAAAGCAGTGGACACCAGAGGCCAGGTTCTCAAAATATGAACACAGCATAAAAACTTGCAGCAATGACAAGATTGAAGCACTTTGAAATTTGCCCTTTATCCCTCTACACCTAAAAAATTTAGCGAAAAGCTGAATGTGGCATGCATTCTGTACACAAGATGTGGCGCAGTACTTACTGTGCACAAAGAGTGTGCGCAGCCCAGGATAATTTTTACAATTATAGTATGATAGTACACACTTTCAATCAATCATTCTTTAAAGAAGATAAAGGTTGTGCAAAGGCAACTAAACAGATTTTTGTCCACTCCACAAAACCTACTAGGCCATTTACATATGCAGCTATCTAGCGCATCTGGCCACTGAGAACAACTCCATCCAAGTTTTTCTCTGAGTAAAATTGATTCTATCATTCTCTCTGTGCATGGTGATGCATCTTTTGCTGCTGGACAAGCATTTATTACTGAGAAAACTGCATTTAAATATTTTGTCGCCACGTGATTCAAATTTATGAAGTCTACACTAGAAAGGACTCGATTGCCATTTTGAAGTGAATGGCAGCGTATCGTAGAGTTGATGAACATCAACCTATTTGCAAAACTAGGTGCTGATGGCGACACCTGCATTTTCAGCCTATTCTAGTTTATAAAACTGCATTTACAATGAAAGTGGCCTCCGTGTCCGTTTAAAATCTGCGCCTTGTGCTATGGCAAACTGCATGATCACCACTTGTGCAAAAATAAAAAAAAAGATGAGCGTACGTGCTTGAAGTGCACAATATGTAAACTTGTATATGCCATCATTTAAGCACTTGCTGAAAATTTTAGCTTGGAGTCACTCCAGATATGGTGAAGCAAGACTAGCCTGTTGACACCCACCACTGTTCCAAATTCACAACAACTACAAATAGTAAAACAATTTGGAATTTGATGACCACCTTTTGAACAAGTGAGCCAGTACTGTAATTAGACAGTGAGGTGCAGCTTAGCCATTCCAGCATTCCAGCATCCAACGCAGCACACGAACAAGTAGTGCGAAGAAAGAAAAAAAAGTATGAGTGCACCCACTCACCACAAATCTGTTGACCTTAGGCTTGGGCCTCTGTGCCTCCTGGCGCTCGGACTCGTCCCGGATGGCCTCGAACTTGGCTTTCAAGGTCTTTGCAGTGTCAGCCATGGGCAGGCATTCCTCATCTGCGTTCTCTCCATTCCGCCGGTTCTCGCGTGCCACGCGTTCGGCATCCCAGTTCTCAAAGCGTGCTCGCATGCTCTTAGCACGGTCTGCCTCGATCACAATGTCATCTTCGACCCGGTACGAACACTGTACGACGTCAGGATCGCGTTGGACCTCAGGCGACGCCTCGTGCGCGTTGTCTCGTGTGTACTCGCGGGGAGGCGTGATCCTCTTCAGCGGCTTGGGACCCTGAGGCAGCTCCTCGCGGCTCGCGTTTTCTTCGAGCTCGCGGAACCGCTCGCGCATGCGTCGTGCGGTGTCTGTGATGATGACTTCCTCGGCTGGATCGGCAGCACGGACTACATTGGGGTCACGCTGAACCTGGAACTCTGGCGAGGCTTCCTTGCCGGTATCACGGGGCGGTGTCATCTCAAAGCGCTTGCGTTCTTTCGTCTCCTCCTTGAAGTTCTCAAAGAACTTGAAGCGCTCTGACACCTCCGTTGTCGCTACTTCAGGCTCCCGGACAGGGTCACTGGCGCGGACGACTTCGCCTGGCGAGACTGCATTCTGAGGCCGTGGAACATTCCAGCGGTTGCTAGGGGAGCGGGCCAATGATGTGGGAGCTCCAGACTGCCGAGCCACCTCAGCGTCAAGCTGTTTGAAAATGTTCTTGGCCTCATGGGCGATCCCTGCAGGAAAAGGAAAAGACAGGAGGGAAAGGAGCCATTAGTAAGCATCATAAAAATGCACAAACTAACTGAGTACATATTTACGTTTGAGTGGCCCCTTAGACTACAACAGAAGCTGCAAAAGGTTGAGCTTCTATTCTGCATCACCTATGTTTTTTATGCACGCCTACATGCATGACCAGTTCCTCCACAGGTGCATTATACCCATGTAGATAAAGCTCCCCACCTCTATGCTCAACAGCAAACCATACAAAGTGATTAATAATTTTGTTACTTTATCAATGCTCTCCTCAAACATTCAGAGGTGGACGCTACTCAACATAAAATAGACATTTCTTTACTGCATCTACGGTTAATTTCATCACGATCATAGCTAAAAACTGTTTCCAAAGAGCTGCAAAACTGTCAGTTCTGTAGCACTTACAAGAGGCAAGAAAATGCAGTGGAAGAATTACATGTACATTAAAAATTTGGCCTTTGTATTGAAATGGGCATAATGCAATTTCCCACAGTAATAATTTTAAAAATGAATGAACAGAGCCTGCCAAACTAGTTCATTCAGGTCCACCTTCGAATTAAGATAGTTCTGCTTTAAACTGACTAATTTATTTCCATCACGCCAAAACCTACGCCATTTCAGAGAGGTTGCTATAATCTGAAAATCTGCACAATGTTCAGAATCTCAGATCAGAATAAATTTTTTCAACCAGAGATATGCTCCACAGAAATTCTTTTTCATCATACAATGAGTTCACATGCACGCAAACCGAAACTACTTTCCCAATCAATATGCTCAAGCACTGTGCTCCTCACCGGTCTCGTTGAAAACACTGAGCTCCTCCTCCTTCTCGCGCTGGAGACGCTCAATCTTCTCGGCCTCGGTCTCTTGGATCACCACACCGGCCTCAAACTTTTCCTTGATGGAGGTGGCACGGGCTTCCTGGCCCTCAACGCTGATCTGTTCAGCCCGCCCTGCCTGGACACGGTTGGCATCCTCCACGGCCTTTTGGTACACCTGAAATCCGATTTAACTCTCAATAAACATGTCCAGTAATAAAGAAGCACTAATACAGCTTTATTCTGTCAGCCTTTAACAGCCAGGCTTGAGCTGCACTTATCACTGGAGGTTGTATCAGCTGGTTCAGCTCTGTTCTATTTCAGATAAAAGGTGAAAGTAATCAAGAAATGCACTTTTTTAAGCATTTGCAATGAATTTTACAAGGAGACAATGGTAAATATGCAGGCAACCATAAAAAAAAAAATCATAGGACAGGCACGAGTCAGTCATGTGAAAGGTCAGCATGATCTGGTGCACTGCAAGGAAGGAATTTAAGAAAACCAGGTTTAGTTAGGGGAGTGGCAGTGCAATAGAGAGAGCTAAGAAAGCAAAGAGGATGGGATGTGGTGTTTATGGGTGGTAGTGGAAAGACTGGCAACCTGGGTTCCCCACAGCCACTGCATCCTATCTGTCACTGCTAGCAGCTTTGGTTGTCATCTGGTTTCACCTGGTTAACTTTATGCAGGTTTTGAGACCCACACATGAGAATAAATGAATCTGAAAGCTTCAGGAAAAGAGAGGTCTATTTGTAAGTGGACAACTGCACTGCTACCCATGGAGCAGGAGAAAGTAACAGCTACTGCTGTAAAATGGCAATGGTAGTGACATAGCTCGGAAGAACTGACAATAATGCTAAAGCAGTTCTCTCAGCAAGCATACCTGATTTGTCTGAATTTAAGTTTGAGAAGTTTTTTACCCCAGTGGGATGTTCAAAGCAAGGTCAGCAGTAATTTAGAAAGTACTCATGAGCAGATGTGCATGGATACTGACAAACATTACCACCCTGGTCTTCCCCATTTCTTTGGCGCCTTGTTTTGCTGTAAATGTATCAAGTAAACAGTTGAACAGGTACGCAGGCATAAGCACAATCACAACCCATCCGTGAACTAAAAAACCCACCCCTCCCTCCCAGGTTTCTGCTACTAAAGTTCTAATAAACAGTCCTAGACAGGAAATATTCTTATGAAACTGGAATAAAAGTAGTCACACAAATATGAGCATACAAAAGGTAAGGAACTGCAACAGCAAGACCATGGCAGAGCTCTCACCTGGCGCATAGACTCTGAACGGCCCAAGCACATTTTCTTGCGCAGCTTGGCCAACTCCTCCTTCGTCTCCTCTGCCCTGTCCTGGTGGCTATTGACTGTGCCACTCTCCCACTGGCTCTTGAGCGATGACAGTCCTTCATACACCACCTAAGACCACAGTACAGTACCACCACTTTAGAATATTACTCATGATGAGCAGAGTTCAAGGGACACTGAGGAGAAATTGAAGTTGGCTTATATCGATAGAATAGCAGGCTCCTGATCACAAAAACGCCACTCTCGCTGAAAACAAAGCTCTTGTAATGTAGAAAATAGCAAGAACCAAAATACAGGTGTCGCCGCCACAGGCCAATCTCGCAAGTACAAGCGTGATGACTTCCTAGGACAAGAGGCGCCACCTTGGAGGAATTTTCCTTACTTCATGGAAGCCACGAATCTCTGAGGCTGGCAAAGGAAGGTTTGCGCACCGCACCGCTAGCCGTCAGAAATCACGGAGTCTGCGTTTACGTCACGTTTCACGTCACTCCGTTCTGAGACGTCATAAGAGTTGCCGTGGCGTCATAAGAGTTCCCTGAGTTTGAATCAGAGCGGCGGGAAAAACTTTCATCTTCGAATCCAAATTTCTTTGAAATAACTGCATCTTTCGCGCCCGGTCAAGCGGCAACAAAGTCATGAAATGACGAACTATCAGATTTTGCTAACAAAAAAAAATACGATAGAGTTCTCCTCAGTGTCCCTTTAAAGCTCGTTCCTTGAGACAGAGAATTTCCAGATAGCAAAAACTTTCATGCCCTAACCACCAAAAACTGCTCACTGTAGGACCTGGGAAAAATTGCTAAACTGAAATTCAACATATTTCTAAAGAAAAATACAGGATGCAGCCCCCAAGAATTGACAGTAACATCTGCTGTGGCATCATTTCTTTGACACTTGTTTATGCCCACCATCTCACGGCTGCCTTAAAAGTCATTATGTCACCCAACTAAAAATTCGTACTTTTCCATGACTCGGCTATGTGTAGTATGAAAACTGCCAGCAGCTGTTCCCAAATGTGCCACAGTTTCCATGGAATTGCACTGAAGGTGTCAAATATGACTGGCACCTGGCTAAAAGGTGACAGCAGGTGAAATCGCATTACCTTCTCCTTTGCCTTCGTCTCCTTCACAACAGATGGATCCTCGTCTTCGCTCTCTGAATGGGCATCTCCATTCCTTTCTCCAGCAGCAACTGACTGGTATCTGTAATGTGCAGGTTGAGCCAAAGATGGAGTTGAGCCAGGCTGAACCAAGTGGCACAAGCCACTCTACCGATTTGCACCTGGCTTCATTCAGACAGCATAACTGTCAGCATCAGCAGAGTGTCCAAATACGTGCTCTTGTACGAAGTAATATTACCCTATACCTGGTGCATCTTGAAGTATAGTCGATTTTGTAGTCCTGTTATCAACACTGCCACCTAACACACTGCTGCCACACTGATTTTTTCTTGAAATAGTTTCTAAAAAAAGAGGATTCCTCAGATTTTGGGAAAAACATTCAATGCAAATGTTAACTTTAATGTTATGCTTCGGTGTAAAATATACCTTAGCGGTTGCATAGTAAAAGCTGGTTTACGAACACTCACTTTCGCAAGTTTTTACCAATACAAAATGACCTATGGGGAAATTTTCTTGAATAGTTCACTGTACAAAGGCACTTGACAAATTTATGTGCCAAGAAAAATTCAGATTACGTGCACGAAGCAAAACTACAACAAAATTTTGAAACCAGACTTCTGTAGGAACTAAATATGCGGTATAGAGAAATGGAGCACAGCATCAAGATCTAAAAGTTTTTGCAGCAAAGTGGGACATAACCGTCTATAAAATCTGACTGCATCCTTTGTGTAGAGACGAAAGCTGCTTCTCCCTCACTGTGAACAATTTATGCCAGGACCAATGTAAATGGTTTCTTTGAAAACAAGACTAATGAATGGGATGTGGGCACAATAAAAAATCAGCACAAAGTAAGTCAATAAATTGATGCTTCAAGTGAGATATAAGTTATGAAACAGTTGGATATTATAGAACTCACTGGAAGCCTCAATGCAATTACCAATCTTTCAAAAGTAATAAGACCCAATGCATAGCAGGTTCACTGAGAATGGTGTTTCAGTTAATGTCATTTGCAAATATGAGAAAAAGTTCTGCAAAACTTTGAATTTGGCAGTTTCCTAGATAAGTAAACCACTTCCCTCTCTCAGGAGAAATTTTAGCATCCCTGAATGAACAGATAAGTATTTCTTGCTTTTTTCTTATGTGATAAAACGGTATTGGCACTCTGGACCATCATCCCGTATATTGATTAGGTCACCCTACTAATTACAATTCAGAGGTGCTACACGAACATGTCATTATAAATTCACATTATTTGTGTGATGTGCTTAAGTTAGATATAGTTTGGTGTTCCAAAAAGTAGACTTCAGTTCCTCTGAATGAGGTACCAGGGGAAAGAATGTGTGCTAAATACACCAAACATTAGGTGGGCACTGACCCCAGTACATTTCAAAACAATGTGTATAGTCACACCCAGTACCGATATACTGGTGCACAATGAGCATTTAAATCCCATATTCTAAAATGGGTCGCAACAATATGCCAAGCACTAACCAACTTTCTTTGTATAGTAATGTGTCTTGCAGTTTTCTAAAGACTTCATATGATGCTTTAAGAGGCATTACTGGTCATGCAAAGATGAAGGCTTCGTCAAATTAGGTCTTGCAAAGACTGCTTGTGACACATAATTGGAAAAGTAAAAAAAATATGCAGCAGTCCTTGGGCTCATGAATATATATAGTTCGCAAGGCACATCAGTGGTGTACACTGAGCATGTCTTACCAGATTATTCTTATAATAAAGTTTTGCCACATTTTGTGAAATGAATGGGTTATGCTATACAATAGATTTGCAAGTGCCTGCTCGAAAAGCGAAGTATGCTACTCACTTCTCTAGCCTCTGCAGCAGGCTCTCCGATCGTCCCAGTGCAGACCTGTCAGCAACTGATGGTATCGACTCCTGCGGTGATTCGAACCGCTGCCTGATGTTTCCGAGGTCCAAGTTGATGTTCTGAAGGCCATCATCCGTCTTTGTGTCACCTGAGAAATAGAAAAAAAAAACAATATTGTCATTAAATAAATGACAGCAAGTTTGCCAGGTAAGAATACAAGGCATTACTTGACATGAGTAAGAAAGTCCTGCTCAAGCAAAGGACTGCTACACAGCACACAGCATACCTATATGTGCACTTGACAACACGACTGCTAAACAGTACAGTCCTGCCTTTAAGTTCAGATAAATAGTCATTACAGAAACTCCAGAAGGCAGGTATAGATATGTTGCAGCACTTCTTGCTCCAGTATTACTAATGCCCTTACTTGATGCGAATAGTTTTCATGATGTACAAAGCAATACAAAAGAACCACAATACACGGACATATACATAAACTTGTCTATGTATTCCGTTTCAAAATCTAAAATGGCCCTAAAAATTTGAAGGTCTCGCTGCTGTCACTTGACTAAATTGTGTTGCTCTTGAATGTGTGATGAAATTTTACAATACCAATTTTGGTTACATGATGGTCTACAATTCTCTATGTTCTCTGTAACATGGTTCCTTAGTAAGGACTTCAGTGATGACCTCGCGGGAGGTTACTGTACGTGGAAGGCGCAGTGGTTCGAATCTGAAACCCACCGGGAGGCCACTAATTCTCTACCTAGTATGACCATTCTCCCACTATTAAACAGTCTTCTCAAGGTGTGAGCAGTGACACGGCATGACCTCTGATCAAGCTGTTGAAGCAAATGCATATTCAGAAGAAAATTCTCCTGCAAAACTGAACTGCAACATTCTAGCAAATCCTGTAAGGAGGTTTCTGTCAAAATGAGTTTGAACCTAAACTGATCTGATGAGAACAATCTGAAGCCTAAACCACATATCAGCTTTGATAGTGGTGGCAAGAAACTGAAACAAAGGTTGCACCCGTGGTCCCACACACAGGAAAAAACTAAGTTGGTTACGCTGACGCATATGTCTGAAAGTAAGCTACACAGGAAGGCAAAAGGTTAGCATTAGAGACAGTTGGTGCAATACCCTAAAGATGTATGGCCGCAGTTAACGCGAGAAACTTCCCACAAGAATGAAATGTGTTGCTCTGGCACACACCGCTATACTGATGCAGATTTACGGCCGCCCTGTAAAGGAGACTACAGTATCCCGTTAATCATCCAAGAAGTGCCATATTCCATTATGCAAATGCCTCTGTTGAGCAGAATACAGTCAATAAAAAGGAGGAAGAAGCCTCTTTCAATAACACACACACACAGCCGTTAAGATGCTACAAAGGAAAAACACGCCCGTTTGCTAGAAAGGCTGAACTAACGACAATACACAGTCAAAAATGACTGCAGCAAGTGTCCACATTTCATGCAACCAGATTTTACCACAAATAAAACTCGAACGAAACGAAATATACAGCTGCTGCATCTGATCTTTATTCTATAGTTTTGCTCCTGATGTGGCTACTGTATTGCCCTGAAAGTACCAGAAAAGTCCCCCGAGCCTTACCCTAAGATGCCTCGATCGATCGAGACGCGAAAAAAAGATGGATCAAGAATTCATTAGTGGAACATCTGGCACACGTACGAAAGTAACCGCCGAGGACAACCCGCGAACGTACGAGAAGCAGGAATTCGTCTAGTTGCTCGCGTTACGTTCAAAGCCCGTAACGCACAGCCGGAGGCCGGAGTGCGCCCGCGTCTGCCCACCACGCGTGCATCGGAGAAGGCAGCCCAGTGCATTCCGGCCCGGTGAGTCAGCGTTGAACAAACACGTGCGTGCTGTCACGACGGCTCGCCCATTTAGCGGCGGGCCGCCTGGAGCTGTCGCGAGCGCGACGCAGACCAGACACGGCACGGCGGCTCGCAGAAGCTGAATGAGTGGGGGCTGTGCAATTGAGCCTGACGGAGGACCAAAATGGCGGCCAGATTGTCAGCGGCAGAGAGTTTCAATCATACCACGAGAGAAACTATGGACCCATAAAAAAAAAGGCTCCCTGTGTATCGCCGTGTAGCTCACTGGAATGTTGCAAGTGGGCGTGCGTCAAGCACACTGCAAATCGTAGCACGTGTTTTGAATTATGTGAGGATAAAAACATCTAGCCACGGCAAGACAGCCTGAACGTTGTGAGAAGAATTATTCGCTACTGTAGAGACGCAAGATATACCAACAGTGAACATAAACGGGAGGTAACAAAAAAGTTCAGAGAAAAAAAAGGGCTACAGTCGATCATTGTACTTTAAAGGCGCCACACACACACACACACACACACACACACACACACACACACACACACACACACACACACACACACACACACACACACACACACACACACACACACACACACACACACACACACGAGAGAGAGAGAGAGAGAGAGAGAGAAGAGAACGGGACAGAGCGCCTCAATTACCAACTAGCAGAACAAGAAGTTCTCTTAAGCTATAGTCGAATAGGACTCAAGAACGAATTTCGAGTAGCAGATGAAAGGAGATAGTCGCCTCCCTGCATTGTCACGCTAGCACGGTCATGAGAACCGGCCGACGCCATTGGCTGAGAGGGGGTCGTTTGACAGGGAAAAACCTTCGTTCTTGAGTTGTATCACGCCACGCAAAACGCACAGAAACAAACGCTGTCGTCTTACAATTTTTAGAAATTTGAACATACGTTCCAGTTTAGAATGTTATAAACTTGAGTCATAGAATCCAAACAAAATTTTCCACGAAGACATTTGGCTATCTTGTCCTGAAAGAATACTGAAACGCATGGGGACATGTGTTAGTTTTTGACCTCCCAAGCCTCGAGAGAGCCCGTGGCACATACGAAACTCGTGTACACAAGTGCGCGCATTAAGAATGAAATTAAGAACTAATCCATCAATGTAAACTCGTGGCCATAGCCGGGACATCCAAGGCGATTTCACCGATGGTCCACAGCGAGTCAGCATGCACGCAGAATACCTCAAAGGGTCACAGAATACACAGCGTGCTATTCGCGAACGTATCTGCCCCGTTACACAACTTCCCACGAACTCAAAGCGTAACACCTCGCGCAAGTCTCCAAGAATATGCAGTAACTGCAAGGTCCCACGGCATATGAAAGAAAATACATGCTCCACATCTTCACCATTCATGGCGCGCCCCCCTCATATAGGCCACCAGTCTGCGATAACGAGCCCGGCCCTCCACGCGATGGGGGAGCCCCCGCTAAAGCGTACGCGAAAAGGAAGCCATATTCACAACCCACATTACTACAACAGCGCAGCGCCGCGATAGCTACAGCACGTAATCCAACGAAAAACGTGTTCGTCATTAGGCGCGCCGACCACTACTACATGTCCCGACGACACCAAACGCAGCGTCTACAGTGCTGCATCGTTTATTGGCGAAGCGACGTCGATATAGATGCGCCTTGGGGAAAGAAGGGGAGGGGGGGGGGGACGTAAATCACCCGAGGCACAGCGACGTACTCGTAAAACGCCCGTGGGAGTCAAAAAAGGAAGAAAAAAAGCCACCGGCGGACGGCGTAATGCGTGGGTAATGCCGCGCCCCCTTTTTAGGCCTAGTAGTAGTACCGGTCGTACACGGGCGAGACGCTTCGCCCGAAGGAGCCGGATACTTGTGCACAGTTTGCGTAGGTATACAAGGCATGAAAGATTACCCACCCCCTGACCAGCCCCACACCTCGGGGTTACGATGGAGATGTCTGGAGACTGGTGGTGGTGAGCTTCCGTGGTTATGTGCCCTTTTTTTTAGCAACAGGGAGGAATGCCAGGCTGGAATAAAACGCCCGAGCAACGCCGGATACAGGAATGTGGATACCTGGGCGGAATGCGCGACCCGATCATCATGCATTCCAACCGAGTGATGTGCTTTCCGGTACGTGCTATAACGACGTTCACAGACTGCGGAAAGTGGCCAGCCAGGTTGTTCTATTTTAAGAACAGTTTTCGGGGTTAGTTTACCCCTTTCTATGCATTGTTATTTGAATCGTTCGCTTTCTCCGATGCTGGTAACTGTGGTAGAACGTTATAGGTGAGAGCCCAGGCAGCAAACGACAACAATTGTTAGCGACCCTGCAAATATGGAAAACATGAATGAAGGCTTTTCAACGGGCCTACACCCGTCACAAAGGGAGTTGGACTGATAAACCTCAGAAGGGTGTCAGAAACGAATGTTTTTCAACCGATTTACACCCGTCGCCGGCATTCATGTACAGGGAGTGCCGACAAGCTAAGAAGGGTGTCGAGTACCTCGTGTGCCGGTTAAAACATTTACTCCAGAAAGGGAGTAATTTTTACCTCGTTATGATCGCTGAAGGCAACGATTCGGGCGCGAAAACCTCCCACACCCTCAAAGAAATTGGCGAGTTAAAACATGAGCACACACCTAACGATGCGGACCGGATAGCGTCCGAATGCACCATTAAGTGCAGAAGCATTCATTAATAACACGGTGTACGCGTGGAAAGAACAAACGTCTTGTATAACTTTGAAGGCAAAGTTTAAAGAAAATAAAATAAATGAAAGGCGCACCTCTCAGCATTGAGCAGTGACCGACACTTGCACCATTCAGTGAGATAAGGATATGGAAACAAGCATGGCATGGCTTAACCTGTTCGAGAATCGAGTGGCGGCGCACAGCGCGACACAAAGCGATGCTTAGATAAGCGCAGTTCGCGGAGAAAAACTAGCCGCCAAGCCCGAGGCAAGCTTATATTTGCTCCAGCAAACTAGTAAATGGCGGTCGAAATTGCGTCCAGAATTTGCGCTCGGTTGGCTTCGCTAAGAGCAGAGCGTGGTTTTGAACAGCGTGCGACTAACGTAACGCGGTCGAAAAACTGCGCTACTGAAGAGAGAGGTTAGTTACAATGTGGTATTACCAGTTACGCACTACAGGCTGGACTGATATGGCCTTGCAGTTTTCCGCAGACTACTTAATTAATCGGGAATGTAAACACGAGAAACGAAAACAGCGGACACTGCAAATTCTGGGCGAATATAATTAGGACTCCTCGCAGTCTGAAGACAGACAACGCCCACAGGTGTTTCGTACAGTGCAAGGCAAATGAGGACAATTAATAGGCGCTGCTCCTTTAGCTAGCACCGTGCATTCTGGGTAATTCTAAGGAGCCCATGTTGGTCGGAGTTTTTGACGAGTAGTACATGACGCCATTAAAGGCACGCTTTTGGCCTAGTTGGTTTCCATCTACGCACAAGAAACTGCGCCGAAACGGAAGAGTGGCGACCAGGGACGGGAGCTGGTAGTCAGTTGTACTGGTGGCAAGACCCCCGTAGAAATCCCCCCAGTCGCTAGTCCCCCTCCCAAGTCGCAAGTTCCCCCCCTCCCAAGTCGCAAGTTCCCCCCCTCCCATGTCACACAAGTCACCCCTCCAGTCACACAAGTCACCCCTCCAGTCACACAAGTCACCCCTCCAGTCACACAAGTCACCCCTCCAGCCACACAAGTCACACCGCTACCGTCACACAAGTCACACCGCTACCGTCACACAAGTCACACCGCTACAGTCACACAAGTCACACCGCTACAGTCACAAGTCACCCGCTACAGTCGCAATTCCCCAGCCCCGTCATTGTGCAGCGCCCTCTGCCCTACCATGCATGCGCGAATTGCATATGGCGACGAGGTGGGAAAGGTCAAAAGAAAATAGTAAGCGGCTCTTTCAAGACTTCGGTCTTTACAACGACTCGGAGCCTTCAAGTTCAAGTTCAAGTTTATTTTCCTTTCTTACAAAGGAGGAGCCGGGACTAAAAGCTGTGGTAACAGCTTGACTGGAGGTCCCGACTCCTTGAGACAGTGGCAGTACAGAAGGAAGGCGAGGGTCACATCATTTGCATCAATTAGTAATGTCATGGATATCCGATGCAAATCCACATTTACGCGAAGCGCGAACACACATGCAAAACGAAAGTCGCAATACACACATGTACTCAAAGCAAATGTTTTACATCACTAAAATATACAAAAACACAATTTCACAGATTGAAATTGTCTCGGCAGTAGTCACGGATATTGTGTTTTGAATTTCTGGTAATATCAAAATTGTCATGGATTAGTTTGTTTAGCAAGAGGGGAAGGTTGTAACTTAAGGACTGGTTCATAGAGTAAGTTCTTGGTGTTGGAGTGATCCAAGTTTCTTTGTATCTAGTGTTACGGCAGCTGTTATTTTCTCTCAGTTGTCCAAGTACAATAAAGGGATTGTCACGTTGTTGTGAAGAGTATTTATAGCATAATAGAAGCCTGTAAAAGTATAACGCGAAGATTGGAAGGATATCATACTTTATAAAGATATTTCTTGTGGGGAAAAGGAATGGCACATTTGCTATGGACCGGACGGCTTTTTTCTGCAGCAAATGCAATTTATGAAGATTTATGACACTTCAAAAGAAACCGGGCGGCGTATACGCTGCGCCAGCATACGGGATAAGATAGAACAAGACACCCAAGATATCAGGAGCAAAAGCAAACCGACTGACATTTCAACCCACGAAGACGCTTGAAGAAAACATCACCGTCGTCGACGCCGCGGCGTCGGAGCGAAGCGAAAGATATCGGGCGGAGCCCCGCGCCGCCGCATTTCAATTCGAAAGCGAATCGTATTCGAAAGCGAATCGTATTCGAAGAAACTAGAAACCCAGTTGTGATAAGGTAACAAGCAAAATTATCTATAATTAAGGCTTAAAGGCCGTACCTCACGACGATAAGAGCCTCGGGGGGAAAAAACAGGCGGCGAGAACCTGCTTCCATTATCTAACAACTGTCGCCGGAATCCCGCAGCGAGTTGCGAGAACTCCCAATAAACGCGGGCTCAACGCAGGCTTATTCGACCAAGAGCGCTCGAATCGAGAAAGCGCGATAAAAATTTTCCACCGACCCTCAGTTGCCTCCGCACGCGTCCTACGCACAACAGCGACAGCAAAAGCGCTCGATGGTCTCAATTCGCCGCTTTGGCGCTAACCCACGCACAAAAAAAAAAAAAAATAAAAAGGCGAACGTGAACAAAAAGCAAGCAGGCGTACAGTAGCTGCATAGGACGGAAGGAATTCGCCCCTCGCGACGCAGTGGCGCCGGGTCTCGGCTTTCGATACGGAATAGCGCCGATCGACTGCAAGATCTTTTCGTACATGTTGTCGGGGAAGTTGCCGACTCGAACAAAACGCGGGAGCTGCTCGGTACTGCCCTTGTCAAGGCCGAAGACAATTACTAATTGGTACAGCTGATTGATTACGCAACTGCGTGTTGCACCGTCGGCTGGACGCGGTTTCGGGACGGAATTTCGAGATTATGTGAGCACTCGCTCGCTAAGCCTGACTCTAGCCGGAGGCGACTGCCTGGAAACGGTTGGCTGCGCGAACCAGTACAGGCGCACACATATATAGAACAAACAACCTTGCGACCGCATTACGTATGTCACTATACTGCTGCTGCTTTGTGCCTGACTGGAGAGCGCCTAAACGCCGCTGCAACCTCGAATCAGAGCTGGTTATATAAATAGGACAGAGAACGCCGAACGGAACAGCGACTATGCCTGTTCAATTACGCGCTTCGTACGGAAAGTCCCACTTATCAGCCCTGGACTTGAAGGACTTCCTCCAGCAAGCTCTACCGCTGTGCAAACGTCTGGGGCAGTAATAAAACTTTATTCCGGTTCTTCGAACAAAGCTTACGCACGCGTAAGAGCGTCAAGACGGATGTGACAAGCCCGGCTTTCAGTGAACGCAGAATGGAGTTTATATGCCAGACATGCAAGATTACCCAAATTCAACATGCAAGATTACCTAAATTCAAGGAAACTAAAAGAGAGCAAGGTCGTACCCCTTTTTATCATGCATCTCTCAAACGTTACTCCCTTGTGAACTCTCAAACGTTACCCCCTTCTTGCCAAGCCTCAAACGTTACCCCCTTCTTGCCAAGCCTCAAACGTAACCCCCTTCTTGCCAAGCCTCAAACGTAACCCCCTTCTTGCCAAGCCTCAAACGTAACCCCCTTCTTGCCAAGCCTCTAACGTAACCCCCTTCTTGCCAAGCCTCTAACGTAACCCCCTTCTCGCCAACTCTCAAATGTTAAGCCCCTCTTGCCAACTCTCTAACCTAACCCCCTTCTTGCCAACTCTCAAACCTAACCCCCTTCTTGCCAACTCTCAAACCTAACCCCCTTCTTGCCAACTCTCAAACCTAACCCCCTTCTTGCCAACTCTCAAACCTAACCCCCTTCTTGCCAACTCTCAAACCTAACCCCCTTCTTGCCAACTCTCAAACCTAACCCCCTTCTTGCCAACTCTCAAACATAACCCCCTTCTTGCCAACTCTCAAACCTAACCCCCTTCTTGCCAACTCTCAAACGTTACCCCCTTCTTGCCACCCACCAAATGTTACTTCTTCTGACTAACCATCAAACCCTACCCTTAACTAAAAACCACTAACCCTATTCACCAACAAACATTGCCCGTATAACCACCAACTTTACCCCTATTACAGACAAACAATGACCATCACTCGCGCGACACCGGCGCAGATGGCAAGAGAAGCACCGCTAACAGCTGTCGCCGTAGAAGAAAATCCGGCTGTGTAAAAGCAGAAAACGTGTCATGGCTTCCTGAAGCGGCAGCCAATTAGGGAGCGGCTGACTCCTCTCTTTTGCACGACACACGGAGGAAGGACTGGCGAAGGGGGGGCTCGCATTGCTCAGCACAGCGTGGCCGAGCCAAATGAAAACAAAACAAAAAAACCCGGGAAGAGATTCCGAAAGGCGCACGATGTGGCGCGTGTATGCATAAGACGCAGCTGCTGCTGCTGCCGTGCCGCTTTTCAAGCTCGTCACAGCCTGAGCCAGGCCAAGGCCTCCTTCGCGCTCGCAACAGCTGCACAGCGAGGCGCCAAACGCACCACACTGAAACCGGGCCTCTCCCTGCTCGCTCTCGACGCATTTCTTCTTTTCTTTGGTCTCTGGTCGTATCGTTTCCAGTAGGTGCCCGCTTCATCGGAGAGGCGACCTTGATAAGGGCGGAGCGCGCGCGCGCGCAAGATCCGGCAAGATGAAGTTAGGTCGGATAGCAAATCGGCCGGCTTTCTTTTTTTTTTTCGAGGAAGGACTGCTGGCAAGCAAGGGAGGAGACGTCGGTAATCGCGAACAATTGGTTTACATACATTACTGAAAGCAATGTTGGCCTCGTCCATCAGATGGCAGTACGTGCTTTCCGGACATTGTGTAGCCAGAAGTGTAATTTACTCTTTGCACGCACCCGCCGCGGTGGCTCAGTGGTTAGGGCGCTCGACTACTGATCCGGAGTTCCCGGGTTCGAACCCGGTCGCGGCGGCTGCGTTTTTATGGAGGAAAAACGCTAAGGCGCGCGTGTGCTGTGCGATGTCAATGCACGTTAAAGATCCCCAGGTGGACGAAATTATTCCGGAGCCCTCCACTACGCCACCTCTTCCTTTCTTCTTTCACTCCCTCTTTTATCCCTTCCCTTACGGCGCGGTTCAGGTGTCCAACGATATATGAGGCAGATACTGCGCCATTTCCTTTCCCCAAAAACCAATTATTATTATATTGCACGCACTGAAAGCAAGCACTGAAAATGTGCACAAGAATTTTGATGTTACGATTCCTTCATTTCTAGGCATTGAATAATAATAGTAATAATAATTGGTTTTGGGGGGAAAGGAAATGGCGCAGTATCTGTCTCATATATCGTTGGACACCTGAACCGCGCCGTAAGGGAAGGGATAAAGGAGGGAGTGAAAGAAGAAAGGAAGAGAGAGGTGCCGTAGTGGAGGGCTCCGGAATAATTTCGACCACCTGGGGATCTTTAACGTGCACTGACATCGCACAGCACACGGAGTTACGTCCTTCGCACAAAAAAAAGAAAAATGGCTCGCAACGCTTCCGTATTGAACAGCTGGAAAATGGAGCCTGGCCTTCTATACTCGTCAGCTTCACCGGCAGAGCGGCTTATCATGAGGCTGACAGCTGTACCACTATCAGACTGACGATAGCCGTACAAGCCGTAAGGATGCACTTAGAATTATTCTTTCGTCGGCTAGCGGTTTATGAACGAACCGCTTGACGGCCACTGTTCATTAGGAAAACTCGCGGTTGACGTGCAGCCGTGCGACTCAAAGCAGCCACCGTCTTAAACCTGGCACTATCTGAAACTGCCAACAGGTTAGCCTTCATGGTGTCCCCGGTGCGACTTGGTATTCTGGACGCTCTCGTCCTAACGACATTAAAAGTACGCGAGGATAAAAATTGTTCGGAACTCATTACGCCCAAGGTAGCCGACTGTCGCTGTCACGAAAAATGCAAGGACTACTGCGACATCACTTTAATGAACGACAGTGCATGCGGAAGGCAGCAGGCCCTCACGGCAGTATAAGAGCTGAAATAATAATTGGCTTTGGTGGAAAGGAAATGGCGCAGTATCTGTCTCATATATCGTTGGACACCTGAACCGCGCCGTAAGGGAAGGGATAAAGGAGGGAGTGAAAGAAGAAAGAGGTGCCGTAGTGGAGGGCTCCGGAATAATTTCGACCACGTGGGGATCTTTAACGTGCACTGACATCGCACAGCACACGGGCGCCTTGCTGGGATCGACTGCGCGAAACGGCGGCTGCCGATTCCATGGTACTTGAAGCCAACATGACGTCATAAAAAAAAAAGTCGAACCGAGTAGTTGCGGACTGCGCAGCAGGTGGTGAATCGAAGTGAGAACAAATGAGATGCAAGGAGGCTGCAGATTTTTTTTTTTAAGAAACGAACAACAAATTTCTGGGCCACCGCTCCACTGAGCCCGTCTGGTAATCCGGATCACCAACGAACCAGCTGGAATGACTGCCACCCATGGAGTTCACATATTTACTACAGTCGGATACAACTCAAGAACGAAGCGGCTTTCTCCCGACAAACGGCCTGCTCCTAGCCAAAGGCGTCGGCCGATTCTCATGAGCCTGCTAGCATGGCAATGCAGGGAGTGGCAGATTAAAGATATAGACAGCACCCTGCATTGTCACGCTAGCAGTTTCGTGACAATCGGCCGACGCCATTGGCTGGAAGGATGTCCTTTGACTGGGGAAAGCCCCTGCGTTCTTGAGTTGTATCCGACTACAGAACGGAAAGGGCGGCCGCAATATGCGCACTCTCGCCACATTTTATCGTGGTAACAGCCATTATATAAGGCCTCGTGATAACCAAATGCTACCATGTGAACGAAATAGAACGAGTACCAGCGTGAAAACTACAACCTTTTCAGCTCGCGTTATTCCAACCGGTTACGAGGACACTTGAAATTTATATGCACAGGCATCCTTCTAGCAAACGTTCTCAAAATCGGAGTGCTTTTTAGGCGAAAAATATTCTATTGAAATATGTTTCAACACTTACGAACCCTTGTGAACGAATTTAGTTCAGAAAGAGCAGGACTGCGTCTAGTTTGGGGAAGGGAGAAGTAAATTGTGTATTTGTATGCAAGCTCCTAACACTACCGTGAAGGCTCCACATGGCGTTAAGCACAACCTCTCCCACACTACTCTCTGGTGCCACCATTTTTTAAAAAAGTGGCGTCACTGCTACTTAGCGGTTACTAGCAGTTGTTAGGCATGCCAATTACGAAACTGGCCATAAGCACCATCTTCTCATCAGCAGCGCTAATTAGCTAAAAAGGCTTGAAGATTGTCACGCCACTCAGGTTAATTGCTCAGGGCGGCTCAGAGCATGAAAATTGCAGGGCACCAGCCACAGACGACTGCAGTGCTCGTGAATGCCGCTTCTGTCCGCAAACCAATCAATAGGCGCTCGCATCGGGACACGCCCCGGTTTCGACATGTGGTTCCAAAAGTGGAACACCTGAGGATAGTCGGACACAACTGCCGAACGAAGCGGATCCCAAACTAATAGACCTCGCGTTTGCAAACAAGGCTACGTGAAGGGGTGTGGCCTGATGGGCAAGAATCGATATATCGATCAAACCATGTGTCGAACGTTTTTCATGTTTCTCCGCTGCACTTAATTTCATGATTTTAGTTGGCCTTGCACTAGGCTGTAACCGGCAGAATTGTGAGCTCACCAGGCCGAGAGCCATTTGTAGCTTCGTTCTTGATTTGTATTTGATTTGATTGGATTTGTACGGTGCGACAACCGAAAAAAAGGCGCGCCTTAGCACTGCAGACACACCGAAACGTGATAACGGTTACGTCTGTATGTGGCAATGGTTATGGCTCGCGTAAGGTACGGTCACTGTGATGGGTGTTTTTAACCTAGATTTTACGGCACTAAACGCAATCACGTCATTACACTGCCAGGTAATAACGCAGGCCGACACGGTTGACATGGTTTCACGCGGAGCTGCTCGCCGCATCGCAAGCATTCGCACTCGGGGTTTTTGAATTTCGAAAGTTTAAGCTCACACCGCAAGGCGGTGCCACCGGCGCATGGAGCAGACGACAATCGTAAAAGGGTTTCGGAATAGCGCATTTGACGGCTATCAACACGCCGTGCGATTTCCTGTCAGAGATGTTGTGTGTTGCAATAATGCGCTTAGGTCGGGACTCTACCCGTTCCCTGGGCAGAAAAATAAAGCCTATGGCTCGGAAATGCTGGCTACGGTGCATTACCGCTTGCTTCATGTAAAGCAGTTCCGTAATGTCACTGCAGAAAATGTTATGAAGTCTCGGGACAACTAAAGATAAGACAAAAATTGAAAGCACAGTGCACTCGGTAACCAAATCTGCAGACTCGTTTTTCACCACCGCGCGTGAACCGCATACTGAGCCAATGATGCAGCTAGCAATTTGCGAGCTAAGGCTTGCGACCTGCGGTTTCTTTTCATGAGCGTCATTACACGCCTACTGCGGGCGCACCTGAAAAACGGGGCGTGGTCACATAAATAAGCACAGGGACAAAACTGCTCGGGATTCAATCGCCGTTTCACGCAGATACGGTTAGAAGAGAAGGGGGCGAGAGACATATTCGAAGAAGCCCGCCAGTTACCACACAAAGGTGCTGCTTCTACAGCCGGTTATAACAGCCACCACACAAAAGCGCGGCTTCTAAGGCCAGTTATAACAGCCACCACACAAAGGTGCGGCTTCTACAGCCGGTTACAAGTGCCACCTCACAAACAAAGCGTTACAGCGACGCCGACCTCTGGCAGTGATGATCAACCGCTAAATAAGGAACCAGCGAAACAAACACAGTCGGAGCAAAAAAAAAAAAAAACCCGTCGCGTCCACTCACATTCTCCAGTTGCCGACTCAACGTCGTTCGCGGAAAGCGGCATGCCGCGGCCGTCAACCTCTTCACGCTCGTCGTCGTGCTGTGTAGCGGCGACGAGCTCGGCCGGTAATTCATCGTCGTCGTAGAAGGACTGATCGTCTTCGGCCACAAGCGGGTCGACAACGGTGCAGCCGTTATCCAGAGCTGATGGCGAGCACCCGAACCTGGCATCGTCCGGCGACGACTCCCCTTCGGAAGCCGCCGCGTCCAACAGGGCTACGGCAGCTGTCACTTCGTCACACCCCTCGTAGCACGCATCTTGAGCCTCGGGGCTAGCCTCGGCACTTTCCGAAATCCGTTCACCGTTCGCCGCGACGCCCGTGCCGCACCTTGCATCCGTTTTTTCGCACGAAACTTGGGATTCGTCCTCCTCGTGGTTTTGGCCAACAACGGCCGAAGGCACTGGCGATTCAACGACCTCGGCGTGGACACCGTTTTGAGTTGCTGACGGGGCGTCGCTCTGCTGAGCCGCTTCGGTTTTGTCCGCCGCTTCCGAACATGCGGGAACCGTTGACTGATCGTTGGCGCCGAGAGCAGACGGCGCGCAGTCCGAAGACGAAGCCGGTACAAGTTCCTCAACGCCCACCACAGAGCAGGGTTCTTCCATTGCGAATGCGGGAGGACTAGGGCCAGCGAACAGCCAAATTAATTAGCTACTACACACGGTACGGATAACAAGGTGCGGCGGTCAGAACTGCACCCGGGACGAAGGCACGTGCCGGCGAGACTGGTGTACCGGCCGTGAAAAGGGGTCGGGCGGTGCCGAATGAAGACGCAGGCAGCGACAGTCAGCGGCAGCTGCGGGCGGTGTTCCTACCACTTGACGAGACGGCCGCTCTCACGCACTATCCCTGTTGCGGGCGCAGCACACCACACACACAACTCCAGCGACGAAACGCGCGCGCTGCGAGCGCCGCGGCGACATAAACAGAGCGATGGTGCTCTCTGAGCGCGCGTCGAGCCGGCGGCGGTTTCTTGAGGCAGACAGGAAGTTTCGGGACGTTCGCATTTGACCATATAAGGGGAGGCGGGCTGCGGAGAGGAATCGGGGGAGGGCGAAGCGGCGGAGAGAAAGAGGCGGCCAGAAATGAGGGGAAGAGGGCGCGCGCGCAGAGCGCTGGCTGGGCCGTATAGCGGTGACGGCGTTTTCTTTATTCTCTTTTCGGAATATGGAGAAAGCGGACGGGAGAGGGTGTATGGAAGGCTGCTGCTGCTGCCGTGCGGTGTAACAGCAGCGGCATCCGAGAGGGGGAGGAGAAAAGAAGTGGGGGAGAGGAGAAATGAAACATGCAAGCAATAAATAGACGAGAGGAGGGCGATAAAAACGAGACGCGAAGGGAGCGCAGGCACTGCTGCTGGGAGGGCGAGGTTTCATAAGCGTAGAAAAAAAACGGTGCAGACGGCAAAGGGCAACACACGAGATAAGAAAACCTGCACCGCCGCAGACCGACCGAGCGACCGACCGACACAAAACCGCGACTTTCGTGCACGTGTTGCGATTCTTGCACGTTTTATTTTGATCTTTTACGTAATCGGGATAAGGGGGTGAGGTCGCCGCCACGGCGGCCAAAATGGAAAGAGAAACCCACGCTCTCGCAGCAACGGCATATGCGGCGCGAGATTTCGATACGCGCCTCAGACACTCGGGACAGATATATACTGCGGCTTGGCGGCGCCGGTTCTAATAAACGGAGAGGAATTGGGTTTTTCTCCTGACTGTGCTTCCAGTCTAGCTGCGGTGCGGGGGTTCTTTTACGTATTTATTTTTTTCCCGCCTTTAAGTCCGTGTCTCGAGTTCGGCTCCCTGCCGTCTCGCTTGCATATTGAGAAAACCGGAATGAAGTGTTCCGCCGTCTCCTTGGGAGCTGGCTCGATTTAGGTTCTGATCGGCTCGGGACCAGACTATTGAAGATGAGAAAAGGATTACAGTACTCTGTTTTAACCAAGCAGTCTGCAGAAAGCCGATCGCTTAGTTCATGATTTGACGGAAGCTCTGGTCGGGTGTTGCCGCAGAAACGGAAGAAACGCGCATACTGGCAAAGGAAAAGGAGCAACGAATTACAGCGAAAACTTGCAAGCCGCGGGCCATTGTAAAACAAGCGCCCCACACCGGAATTCGTTGCGGATTTCTGAAACCTTTCGGAACCCGCAGGGATTCGCTGTTTACAATATTAGCTACGGAATCCTCGCCTATCCGAAATAGACCACTCAAGACCTTCGTGATAAGTTGCCTGAGAACAAGAAATCCGCTTCTTGGTCACAATAAACATTACGGACTCGCCATAACTCGCTTAATTATAATCTGTGCGACGTATTCGTTGCACACAGCGAACATGTTCCTTACTAATAGCTCTTGTCACGAATTCATTGTGAATCAGTAGCAAATAGTTCCCACTACCTCCTTCAAGTTCTGTAGGGAACAACCAACCCTATCAACGAGCGGTAACAACATTCCATTCATGCTGGCTTATTTAGTAAACGTTTCTTGACGTAGCAGGCGAAAAAAAGCACAACGAGTGAGCTTCCAAACGCAAAAGTAGGCTTCGATGCGGTCACAAGGTGACTATTTAAGGCTAAAAGATAAAGAATACGAGCCCAAGACAGACGTTGATTGGAAGCGGACTTACAGTGTGGGGGTAAAGGTGTTTCTCCCTCACATTCTCGTAACAGATGACGTAACTCCGCCGGTAGCCGTCGTTTTTATCAGATATTAATCTTTTCCATCGAGTGGCTGAAATTCATCAACGAAACTCGCTGAACTGACGCAGCCCACGCAGGCGAACCAGGAACAGGATTTCATGTGCCAAATGATATTGCTTAGATTACCTGATTAGAGGATAAAACAATATCGCTAGGCCTGAGAGGGTGGGCACACACAATGAACGTGGCTGTTATCGCGCGGATATAAGGCTACTTTCATAACAACGCTGCACGCTTCCCAGGCCATGAAGGCCGCTGCGGCAGGAACTGGGAGCCTGACAACGAAGCCTATAGCCACGACAGAGCTTGATAAGCGAGCCTGATAACGCCGACTGCCACAACAAACATAAAAGACGCAGGCTTAGCGGAACCCTCACCACTTATTGCAACACGTTGCGACCCCTTTCCGGGCGTCGCGTCAGGAAATGTGTGTGCGCGCAGTCAAACAAACTAGACACGTCAATATGTCCCCCCGACAGTCCCTTTCTAGGTATGGAAACGGATGCCCGTTATGCCACTACACTACGTATTCAGTATTGCAGGCTGATTGGGTCTGTCTCTTTCGCTGACACTGCGGTCTTGGCTCTGGCTCTATGCTTGCTTGCTTTCGATGGCTTGGTGACAAACGTAACGGAGAGCAGCTTGAATTTAGGGGTTATTTATGCGTAGCGTAGTGTAACCGCACCGGTTACACTACACATAAACACCTCCGAAAGCAGAAGTTAGACAGCCGTCGCCGTAGCTCAGTTGGTAGAGCGCCGGATACGAAATTAGGAGGTCGCGCGTTCGGATAACACCGGCAAAACGTGTTTTTTTTTATCTGCTCTCTAATCAATTATCTTTAAAATAATTGCCCTTTTAATCTCCCATTGATGAACACCACAAATTAAAGAATAGTATGCTCCTAGGTTACGGTGAGTTGTTCTGAACAGACACTATACGAAGGTTTATCAGCACAGCTCAGGACTTATCTCGATTCTCCGTGAACCAGGCGATTTCACACCGTGTGTGGTAACTGAACGTTGACCTGCCTCGAGATAAGCGAACACACATCGTTCTTGATGACAACACGAGATATAAGGGAACACACATTTTGCCATCAGATTCGGGGTTAACGGATAAATGTGACGCTGTAATGTGACACATGTGACGAGACTCGGTTGGTTCGGAGCAAAGGTGCAGCACGTTTGGAAGCGGTTCGAAGGGAGAAAGAAAACAACAACATTGTTTTGGCCAATGGCGGCAAGACGTACAGTACGCGGTGTCCGAAAATAGGTCGCACACTCTAAACACGAATATGCGTATATGAGAGTTAAAAGAGGGTAAGATGTCGTCTAGTGCACACCCCTTTTAGGGGCAGGGTATGGTGCCCAAGTTCCGGAGCAGATTTCGATCACTAAATATACGGAATGCTTGCTCTTGACCAACGGAGGTATATTTCCACCGCAAAACATAGTAACTTGATGCAGTTAGCAATGGGAGGAGGCTTTTAAACGCAGTACCGGAGATCTTGATGTTGCAGGTATGGAAGATTGAAACCTCGGTTAAAAAATCTTCGCAACTGCTATAGAACGTTGCATGTTTTGAAGAGGGAATCTGTGTCCGTTGTTAACCGTAAGTATTCCGTATTTTTAATAACCGAAATCTATACCAGGGCTTGAGCACCATAACCTGCCCCGTAGAGGGAGTGCTCTAGAGGACGCCTTACACCCTTTTTACCCCTTTCGTGTTTTATAGTACAGTATCCACCAGCCATGAAGAAGGGAGTGCTCTAGAGGACGCCTTACACCCTTTCCACCCCTTTGGTGTTTTATAGTACAGTATCCACCCGCCATGAAGAAGGGAGTGCTCTAGAGGACGCCTTACACCCTTTTCACCCCTTTCGTGTTTTATAGTACAGTATCCACCCGCCATGAAGAAGGGAGTGCTCTAGAGGACGCCTTACATCCTTTTTACCCCTTTCGTGTTTTATAGTACAGTATCCACGCGCCATGAAGAAGGGAGTGCTCTAGAGGACGCCTTACACCCTTTTCACCCCTTTCGTGTTTTATAGTACAGTATCCACCCGCCATGAAGAAGGGAGTGCTCTAGAGGACGCCTGACACCCTTTTTACCCCTTCCGTGTTTTATAGTACAGTATCCACCCGCCATGAAGAAGGGAGTGCTCTAGAGGACGCCTTACACCCTTTTCACCCCTTTCGTGTTTTATAGTACAGTATCCACCGCCATGAAGAAGGGAGTGCTCTAGAGGACGCCTTACACCCTTTTTACCCCTTTCGTGTTTTATAGTACAGTATCCACCAGCCATGAAGAAGGGAGTGCTCTAGAGGACGCCTTACACCCTTTTTACCCCTTTCGTGTTTTATAGTACAGTATCCACCCGCCATGAAGAAGGGAGTGCTCTAGAGGACGCCTTACACCCTTTTTACCCCTTCCGTGTTTTATAGAACAGTATACACGCGCCATGAAGAAGGGAGTGCTCTAGAGGACGCCTTACACCCTTTTCACCCGTTTCGTGTTTTATAGTACAGTATCTACCCGCCATGAAGAAGGGAGTGCTCTAGAGGACGCCTTACACCCTTTTCGTGTTTTATAGTACAGTATCCACCCGCCATGAAGAAGGGAGTGCTCTAGAGGACGCCTTACACCCTTTTCACCCCTTTCGTGTTTTATAGTACAGTATCCACCCGCCATGAAGGCGCTCTTCGCGAGCCAGGTTTTTGATACAGACAGCAGGAAGCCACAGATAGTGCTTGCAAAAGCTGCCTTTATTAAACTTTCGGGCCCATTTAATTCTTTTTGTTACTTTACGTTCTTCCAAGACTCAGAACGAGGGATAGCTCGACAAGTGTAAAGGCCACGCGGACTGAACATTTGTGTTCTGTTCTTTCTGTTTCCGTCCCGATATGTGATCAACTTGGGCGGTTCGCCGCACAGCCGAATCCGTCCGGAACAGAACGACGACCTATGACGCCAGCGATAGCCGGGTGACAGGTGATCACAGACGAATAAACAAGTATGGGCGCACACGAACAAGTACGAAGTAGGGTGATGATGCCACACGAGCCCCACTTGTGTATGTCGCATGCATAATGCTAGCCTGTCTGCTCATCCGAGCAATGTCACCGTTGACTCCTCTGGAATGGCATGCGTGGACGCGGTGAATGACATCTGACCAGGAATTCTTCACCGCGTTAGATTTATCCCGACACCTCAACGAGACATTTACATATATGCTTGAAAAAGGCGGGGCTCCGGTTGACCCGCCGAATAATATATGTCTCGTTGAGAAGTGCTCGCCTTCTTCAAGTATATTATCCTTGATATTAAATGTATCATTTGCTCGAGTCCATAGCCATTTTCCGCGGCACTGCAAGGGTGATATGATGACTCACGAGTAAGTCGCAAGTAATCTCGTTAAAATCAGAGAAGAGGAGCTCGGTTCTGAGGCTATGTGCGCCGCGGGAAGCGCAGTTCGTTAAATCGAGAAATTCGTACAACGAATGCATCGGAAAGCGCAGTTAGACCGCACGCGTCGAAACATGGAAAACTGGGGGTGGATTTATGGGTCGCTACTGGAAGGGGCGGTCCCATTTTAGCCACGTATTTCTTGGACCCTTTTGGTGCAAATTAACTGGGCTTCTGTATTGATTTCCTCTCAAATTTCTGTTTTGGAGAAAGCGACCCCCCCCCCCTTTTTTTTTAAATCAGCCCCTTGACGGAAATAAGCGAAGCGATGATACAGACGGAATTCGCCACCTCGAATAATGGTAGTAAAGTGCGACTCGACTGCACGACCAATCAGGTCACGAGCCAGACGCCGACACGTATGCACGAATTTCAAAAAACGTCTCGCACCCTGGCCATCAGCTGTGCAAGCCGCGGTTCGTTAAATGGGGAAATTCGTAAAAAACGTTCTCAACAATATTCTGATCGCCTGCGAAGCTAAATTGAGAACGGCGAAACATGGTGACAATGTTCATAAGCGCGGCTTCCCTAACCGATTTTTTTTTGTTTCCGTGACAACTGATGTTCAACACGTTTAGCGCCGCCTCAGTAAAAATACTCAGGAGATCACGCTACGTAAACAGATTAGAGAATCATATAAAATGATAGTATTAAAAACGAGAGTGTTGCATAAAAGGAAAAACAAACTTGGCTGAATGAATCTGCTCAAGCCGCGAGCTTATTAACTGTGCACCTAACACAGCGCTTTTCTCTGTCCATCCCGTTGTTTGCCACGGATGTTGGATTCCGGTCGGCCGGTGTGCGGGACAGACCAACTGCAAATAACGGATATCGGTAGGTGGACTTGCAGGACGATCTGGCTCGTGACATTCTATGGATGAATCGAGCGAAAAAAATCACCGCCACCACAGGAATGAGCCTTTCTTGTCTCGTCCCGCATACGGCTTCTCTCGAATCGCCTGTAGCTCTCAGAGTCGTGTGTCTTGAGCATGTAGGATCTTGTTTCTCCTTTCGTGTCCTCATCTCACCAGTTTTACCCACGAGCAGATGTCGGCTTCCAACTTCGCGGCAAAAACACACAGAGGCGCCAAATACATCCGCGCGAGTTTCAAGGCCACACGCTCCCCCTGTGAGGGGCCCTACAAAAATTAAGAGTGCTAAGAAAAGAAAAAGCGCAGCTACAAACGAACGAAGAAGCAACGTAAACATGCGCCGCCGACACGCTTTACGGAATAGCGCAGTGTGCCGCGTGAAGAGAAAACCTTTCCAGCGAAACCCGAGTAACCTTTTCCCCTCGACGAGGCCACGCAACAACGGGCGGTGAATCCGCGCCGTGACGTAACGGAGTCATAAGCGCGTGGCGCACGACTCGGCGGCGGCGCACGGGCGGCTCTGGCATCGGTGAAACGAGACCCCTTTTTCCTCCGCCGGGGAGAGGTCACTCATGCCTCGTGCCTCCACTCAGTGGCGGACGGTCGTGCCGACATGCTCCGTTTGAAAAATGCAGCTCCCCTTCTCCTGTCTGGAGCATCGGCGTGGAAACAAGAGCAGGGCCGCGGCTCTCTTTTTCGGTCATCTGCGCGTACACGTGCGAGCGTGTGTATGAGTGCAGTTTCTAGGTGCGTGTGTGTGTGTAGCTTATAGGAGTGTGTGTGTGTGTATGAGCGTAGCTTCTTGGTGTGTGTGTGTGTGTGTGTGGTTCCTAGGCGTGTGTGTGTATGTATGAGTGTAGTTTCTAGGTGTGTGTTTGAGTAGTTTCTAGGTGTGTGTGTGTGTGTGTTTGTGTGTGTGTGTGTGTGGTGTGTGTGTGTGTGTGTGTGTGTGTGTGTGTGTGTGTGTGTGTGTGTGTGTGTGTGTGTGTGTGTGTGTGTGTGTGGTTTCTAGGAGTTTGTGTATGTCTAAATGTGAGTAGTTTCTAGGTGCGTGTGTGTGTGTAGCTTATAGGAGTGTGTGTGTGTGTATGAGCGTAGCTTCTTGGTGTGTGTGTGTGTGTGGTTCTTAGGCGTGTGTGTGTATGTATGAGTGTAGTTTCTAGGTGTGTGTTTGAGTAGTTTCTAGGTGTGTGTGTGTGTGTGTGTGTGTGTGTGTGTGTGTGTGTGTGTGTGTGTGTGTGTGTGTGTGTGTGTGTGTGTGTGTGTGTGTGTGTGTGTGGTTCCTAGGCGTGTGTGTGTATGTATGAGTGTAGTTTCTAGGTGTGTGTTTGAGTAGTTTCTAGGTGTGTGTGTGTGTGTGTGTGTGTGTGTGTGTGTGTGTGTGTGTGTGTGTGTGTGTGTGTGTGTGTGTGTGTGTGTGTGTGTGTGTGTGTGTGTGTGTGTGTGTGTGTGTGTGTGTGTGTGTGTGTGTGTGTGTGTGTGTGTGTGTAGTTTCTAGGAGTTTGTGCATGTCTAAATGTGAGTAGTTTCTAGGTGTGTGTGTGTGTGTGTGTGAGTGTAGTTTCTAGGAGTGTGTGTATGTCTAAATGTGAGTAGTTTCTAGGTGTGTGTGTGTGTGTGTGGTAGCTTATAGGAGTGTGTGTGTGTATGAGCGTAGCTTCTTGGTGTGTGTGTGTGTGTGGTTCCTAGGCGTGTGTGTGTATGTATGAGTGTAGTTTCTAGGTGTGTGTTTGAGTAGTTTCTAGGTGTGTGTGTGTGTGTGAGTGTAGTTTCTAGGAGTTTGTGTATGTCTAAATGTGAGTAGTTTCTAGGTGCGTGTGTGTGTGTGTGTAGCTTATAGGAGTGTGTGTGTGTATGAGCGTAGCTTCTTGGTGTGTGTGTGTGTGTGTGTGTGTGTGCGTAGTTCCTAGGCGTGTGTGTGTGTAGTTTCTAGGTGTGTGTGTGTGTGTGTGTGTGAGTGTAGTTTCTAGGAGTGTGTGCATGTCTAAATGTGAGTAGTTTCTAGGTGTGTGTGTGTGTGTGTGTAGCTTATAGGAGTGTGTGTGTGTGTATGAGCGTAGCTTCTTGGTGTGTGTGTGTGTGCGTAGTTCCTAGGCGTGTGTGTGTGTAGTTTCTAGGTGTGTGTGTGTGTGTGTGTGTGTGTGTGTGTGTGTGTGTGTGTGTGTGTGTGTGTGTGTGTGTGTGTGTGTGTGTGTGTGTGTGTACGGTTTCTAGGTGTCTGTGTATGAGTGCAGTTTCTAGGTGTGTGCATATGACTGTAGCTTCTAGGTGTGTGTGTGTGTGTGTGTGTGTGTGTGTGTGTGTGTGTGTGTGTGTGTGTGTGTGTGTGTGTGTGTGTGTGTGTGTGTGTGTGTGTGTGTGTGTGTGTGTACGGTTTCTAGGTGTCTGTGTATGAGAGTGCAGTTTCTAGGTGTGTGCATATGACTGTAGCTTCTAGGTGTGTGTGTGTGTGTGTGTGTGTGTGTGTGTGTGTGTGTGTGTGTGTGTGTGTGTGTGTCGGGGACCAACGCAGCATTTGAATGCACCACGTTGGGGCACGGTCTCCGATCCACTGTTTTTTTGTACATCATTTCATTGCTTCTAATAATTGACTGCTCGTCGCCTCTCTGATACATTCAGCTACCGTGCACTAGACTCTAAGGGAAATACCGTGCCAGTCTCTTATTATGTAGAAATGGCAAACTCCCGCGCTATCTGTTAGCCAATGAGAATATTATGAGGCGCCCTGGGCCCCAAGTACCACGCGACCCCGGGAGGCGGAAAGAGCAGATTTAAGAGGGAAGGCGCCACTCTCTCCTCCTTTTCTTAGGCAAGAAATATCTTTCACATAAAAACAATCCCTCCCCCTCTCCATTCCATTTAAGTAGAAATATTAGAGCAATGTAACAGAGAAATAGAACGCACAAGTTTCGGCCCAAATGGGCAACGGCTTACACATATGGTACAATGAATTAGATACCGCCGAACACCCGACGTGCAGAGGTGCCAGATATCTTGGGCTGACATCTCATACACACTGTGTCGCCGCCACCTACCAGAACTCTCGAATATTTTGCTTTCAGAGCTCCCGAGTTGGCTCGAATATTTTCCTGCCACCGTTGCTCCTCTTGCAAGGCGTGTCCCGTTCGGAATGGAAAGCGGCAACGCGAAGCAACAAGGTCGAAAGAGAGACACAAGAACACAAGAAAAGCGCTGCCGCTTTCCACGACGATTCACCAACTAGCCCGCACAATGATATTAATCGTTGTGCGGTCCGGAAGCTACACGTTACGGCGAAAAGTCGAGTCTCGCCGATCGCAAACAAAATTCCGTGCGCGACTAGTAAGAGACAGCGATGTCGGCAACGTATTGAGCACGCTCTTTATCAGAACAACGAGATCCTCCCAGAGAGTGTCGCCAAGGATCTCCGTTTGTGAGACCCGAACACACACCAGCTGAGCCAATGCCACCTACACCAAGCGCCTAAACAGTGCTCGCTGAGTCCAACTCCGGCCAACAACCAGGCGATCACCTCAGTTTCAAACTTCAAGGACCATCATCAAGACTGCTCGGCCAGCAGACCCGCGCGTCGCGCCGACCAGGCGGCAAGACGACCCAGACAACTCCAGAAGACGACACACCTCCTCGCCCCCTCTTTACGGACGCAACGAGGAAGAATGGGGTCTCCGTACGAGCGTCCCAAGTATCGCCCGTATAGCAAGTATATCGCCGCTGTTCCGACTCGATGCATCGGCCCCGGCCGGCGACGCCGCTGGTGGAGGCCACCCCACCCGCGTC
Source organism: Amblyomma americanum (assembly GCA_030143305.2). NCBI lineage: Eukaryota > Metazoa > Arthropoda > Arachnida > Ixodida > Ixodidae > Amblyomma > Amblyomma americanum. The sequence continues at coordinate 41,054 of JARKHS020016003.1, forward strand.
GTACGGTAATGATCGGTTCTTCGACGACAACGGCTTGTAGCGGGCGTCGTGTCCGAATGGCTCTCCTCTCTCCCGATGGCCGAAGCGTAGTAGGCCACGGCGGACCGGTCAAGAGCACCGCTGTACACCTCCACCTCCTACTCCCATCAGCTGGCAGCGTTTGCGGGGGACAGCGTGACTAATGGAAGGGACAAGGCGGCCTGTCTGTCCAAAGGGGACACGTTGTCCAGGCATCGAACTCCAGGCAACGAAGTCGCTAGTCGGCCATGCGAGACGGGTAGAAAGGGGAGATATGGATGGACGTGAATGGTGGGGTTTAACGTGCTGATCCGACACATGAGCTACGAGCGACGCCGCAGTGCAGAGTTCAGGATTAATTTAAACCATCTAGGATTCTTTAACGTGCGCTGACGCAGCACAACACACGGGCGCCTTTCGCGTTTCATTACCGTCAAACCGCTGCAATATATAGGGTATGACATTTTTATTAGATACGGGTTTGGTTAAAAGGAAGAATTAGGAAAAAGGAATCAATTATAACAAGTAGGGAAAATTATTTAATAGTATGCCTGCGCAGGACATACGCGCGGTCAGAAAACTCAGCTTCAAAAGCGCTGTTCTGCAGCCGTTCTGCCATGTATTGTATAAAAATATCTGTATTGTAGAAAATAACACTCATTAAACACTCTTTCAGAATCCATGGTTTTTGTCAACGCATTACGGAATCTACAGGAAAACAGCGTCGCTGGGGCCTCATTGAAGGATGGTTTTCAAGCTTCTCGACATGATCGCCATTCGATTAAGAATTACCGTAGATTCCCGTATAGAGTCCGCGGGCTAGGCATGTTTAAAGGTTCGAACTTTGAGCTCCGCGGACTATCTGTCCATGCAGCATTTTTATTTTCAAAAGGGTTGAAAATTGGGCGAGTTGGTACGAATTCATAGTGTTGTGGCACCACAACGACAGGACGTTGACGGAGTGACGACAACCCAAGTGCTCATTAAATTTTGTGCAAATAAACTTTGTCAGTTGTTAGTGAGCACTTGTGTTGTCGTTACTCCGTTTACGTCCTTGTCGTTGTGGTGCCACAACACTATGAGTTTATTTTCAATATCGACCGAATATAGCGCCAAATGTCCAACGCGATTTTATTCACCCGCTGAGGCCTATGCAAGGGAACTGTGCGCAGGGCGCGAACTATACAAAAGTGCGCCTATGTGCAGGGTGCGACCTATATGTGCAGGGTGCGACTTATGTGCAGTGTGCGCACTACGTGCAGGGTGCGCATTATGTGCAGGTACGCACTATGTGAGGGTGCGCAATATGTGCAGGATGAGGTTTTTCACCGGGTGGCCTATGCACTGGGTGCGGCCTATGTGCTGGATTGGTACAGTCCTGTAAAAAAAAATATCTTGAAAGCCAAATGGCCAAACTCCTTATCACTCTAATGCCTTATCACTCTCAGATTTGGTGGGCGGCAAGAGGCCCCTGCGTGGAAACCCTGTACTACCCCCTACCTCCCCCATCCACCATACTGTTATATGTACAGTGCCAGCTCCACAGAGGAGCTCCAAAACCCAACCAGTGCGCATTGATGATACTCCTTTCCTTTATTCTTTATTCAGGGCTGCTGTGACATGTAATAAGCTTTACGTATCTAAAATGCCCAGAATGCCGGCGTATAATGAAGATTCGTACAATACGATATACTTTAGGGCAAAAACCGCCTTATAAGATAACCGGATGACACCAACAAATGTTTAGATATTTCGTAAACATAGCGCACATTTTTAAAGCTTTCAGCCTTTGAAAAGCTTTAGGCAGAACGCGAGGCTTCGCAAGGTATCGGTCTGGGCTGGTTTCCAAACAATATTTGGCATAATGCGCACGGAAAGACTAGGATGAGTGAAGACAACACACAAGGCCTACATCAAATGATGAGGTTGAGTTGAGTGAGGTCGGCAAAATCTTTTTGAATTTGAGGTGAGGCCCAGATTTTTGAGGTCAAATGCCCACCTCTGATAGTAACGCGGTTGGGACATAGATAGCGAATCTCTTTTTGCGAAATAGCAACAGACAGCGCACAGTCACTGCCTATCCTATCTCCAACGCCCACATAGTATATCTCGAGTGATCAGTGCAGGGTGGCTGTCTAATTCCAGGTCACTCGAAATCACGCTTCCACACAGACTCCCCACACAAAAGCTGATATATTCAGCGAGCTCGCTATGGACTACCCGTAAGGGCGTGCAGCAGTCCGGCAAAAACTAGCCAAAAAACTAGCCATGCAAAAACTAGCCATTCAAAGCGCTAGTTCCGACACTGGCAGCAGAATCGCGGCAGCTCGTCGCGAATTCCGCTCGATGAAACGAGGTGCCCTTGTTAAACTGCACCGATAGTAGAGCGTACCGGCAATGTTCGATATCGAAAGGTCGCTCAGGCGAGACTGGCGAACGTCCTAGGCGTTTTGTGACCCACCCAGGCGGTAAACACGTTCTCAACAAATTCTAGAGCAGTTGCAGCACATGAAAAAAATGTTAAACGTTTGATGGCATGGAAACATCCAGCGTTATCAGCATCCACTATCTGCTTTCAGCAGTGTCTAAGAGGGATGAACTCCCACGTTAACGCTATTGGGGGTCAATCCAGGCGTTTCTATTCAGTGTGAAGACAGAATGCTACTTCGTCCTACATAACGAAGTTAAAACTTAAAAAAAAAACGGTGTGGAAGGGGAGGGGAGGCGGGACAGTTAATCGCGTTCACATTTCCTATTCGGGGAACGTAAACAGCAGAAGCCATTGCGGGCTCAGCGACCCCTGTCGATCTGAAAACACACCAGGAATGCAGGTTTCTATTCATTTGTTTCCTCTTCTTCACCACGTCCTATGCAACGATCGTTGAGATCGATCGTTCCCAGGGTTACAGATCCGTTTCGCGCTCGACAAACACCAAACGGTACCGACCATTAGGCGAAGGATACGTGCAAGCCCGCGCGACCCACTGCGTAGATACCAGAAAGGGCGTGTTCTCCAAAATGCGCGGCCTATATTCAACAGCGCGCGCGTGTGTGTCGGCAGGAGTCACAGTTACATCCCCGATCAACCCCACACACGTTGAAGCACGGACAGCTGTATCGAGTCACGCAAATGCCCAGCGCGGCCACTTTAGGTGGGAGGCAAGGGGGGGGGGGGGGGGGGGGGGACGCATCAAAGAAAGGATCGGTACCGCGACACGCCGCAATCTCCGTTAGACGAGCGGCGAAGAAAAAAAAGATCAGTAAGTTAACACTGGGCATATGCTCCTGGACCACGCTCGACATACAACGCTATCGCGAGGAGCTCGCGAAGATTTTTTTTGACAACCGCCAAATCCTCGAAGGAGGCGTATCCTCAACCCATGTGTCCAGACACGCACCTCAAGAGGCCGGCGCCGCTTTGCGAGGTCCTACTCCTTTTAAATCTCTTATCGTGCGAGGCGTGCACACCATGCTCTCGAACACGTGCAAACACCCTCCTCCTGGTCTTCCACTTCCAGGTTGTCTGAGGCACCCAACTACGGCCGCGCGAATGAAAAAAAAACAATAACAAGAAAATAAGCGCGAGTACAGAACAGAGGCGAGTAACCCGACTGCCTTAAAATAGATTTCGAGGAACGGAGCTGGTCCGTACGCAACCAGTCTTCTTTCCACGGCACCAGCGGAGGGCGATGATGCTTCTTTTCTTTCATTCTTACTTTCTTCTTTACTTTTCATTCGTTTCTCCTTTCGGAGACGCTGCGACATTGCGGACATCACGTGCAAGAAGCCGCAGCAGTGACTCCGGTTCTTCGCGCGTCCTCATAGAGTACGGTGCAGAGCACACGAAGCCGAGGTTCCTTGGCCCTCCAACGCGAACAGCGAACGGGATCCAGTAAAAGTTCTCCAGGTCTGTCCCCCCCCCCCCCCTTCTCTGTTGGGTCGAAGTAATAGCTATGGCAAAACGCCACCCTAGTTCCTTGCGCCTATGAATGGACCCATTCACTGGCGCGACCACGTGACCTGGACCATTTGACAGCATTCTCGGTATCTCCCACTCCCTAGGTAGGACCCGTGTGGTTTTTAGCCCCCCCCCCCCCCCCCCCAATAAAAAAAAGAACAACATAGTTCGTTAGTCCTACCAGTTACGAAAAAACTACTAATCAAAATCCTGCCTTCGCCACTGGCCGATTTCGGGATATTAATAGATGGTGGCGCCGCCTATGAGCTTGGAAGTCAGGTATTGCTAGCCCCTTGAGCCACTACATTTGTGTTTTGGGCAGCGTTGAGCAGTTTCGCTGGAAGCCGCAAGTGGCGTGACAGTTTGCTAACCTCAGCGTTCTGGCCCAATCTGAGCAGCAGTGTTTAGATACATGAGCCCTAACAGCGCAGTCCAGCAACCGGCGTGGAATAGATCTGGCCCAAACAACTGTGTTTTTCAGCAGCAGTTTAACGTGGGTGTTTACGAGTACGGCACACTACGATGGCTCACAGAGGCCGTTTACACCAGAGAAAACCCAAATATTCAAATAGGATGTCCCCATGATTCATATAGTAGTTCCCTAAGGTTCACAAAAGAGACCTCCTGTATGTATACAGGCAGTCCAAAATCATATAGGAGGTACCTAATGTTCGTACAGGGGAAACTCCCAAATATAGCCATCGCCATAAAGGGCGCATGATTCTATCCGGGGCGCCTTCTGGTGCTTTCCAGGCGCTGGCGTGCAGTGTGCTGTCTCATGTCAAGCAGCGCTGTCAGCTGGGGCCGGGTAAGTAAGCAAGAATATCGCGGAACGAAGCAGGCATCGTCCGTGGTGCACAGATCAAGGCGCGCCATTGTGCAGCCGCCGACACACGCAGGCGTGTGCTCAGTCTGGCTATTACCATGCAGTGCTGACGGCAGCCAGAGAAGAAAAAAAAAAGCAAATACACACGCCAAAACGCGTGGCGCAACTACCACAAAAATGCATTCCCACTGATTGTCTACAGAAGTTCAGGTTATCTTGTTTTTCATCTTCATCATCTTGTTTTACCAAGCCCACCTGAATAGCACCCAGGCCGGCATGGATGCCCTGTGGCTGTGCATGAAGTGTATTTGTTGTTGTCCACGTGAGCAAAATCTGGATCGTTATCCAACTGAGCGCTCTTGCGGAGGCAAAACCGGATTCCGCGAAAATCTTGTGCACAAGCCCTATATAGACTGCATACTTACGCGTAAGAAAAAAAAAAGAAACTTTACTGACTCACTGCCATCTGTACGGTCTATCTTTTACAACGCCATGTTACTTCAGTTGAAACTGAGTTGTTCTTTGCGTTGACCCTGAGTAAATACGCCAGCTAAGGGGCTCACAACCAATGAGGAAAAAGGATTGACTCTGTAGGTCAACTCCGGCGGCCGACAGCCGAACGCTACTCGAAGAAAAATAAAATAAAAAGGAGAGATAGCTAGAGAGGCAGAAGTCAGGGTCTGGCATTTGCAAAGGCGAAGCAGTTGGCGACAAGCAGTACCCTAACCCTTCTGGCAGAGATCACCGTCATCTCCGCCGCCGTCGGGCTCTCTGGTAATCTTTCTGGGCCATCCCAGACACCCAAAGAAAGAGACCACCACGCTGCTACTCTATCCGATGCAGGCTACCCTCCCTCTTCCCCTACCCTCTTCGTGACACGTGACTCGTCGTGTGCGTGCTCAGGAACGGAGGAAAGAGGAGCTGGAGAGCGCGTAGGGTCACCGTGTTCTGGCTCTGCTTGTTGTCGGCTCTTCTGTGCATATCTATGCAGACTAAAGGCGTCGGCTTCTTCGTACACCAAGAAAGAGCACCGAGACAAAGAGAGAAATACTAGACAAGAGGGCTTCGCCTCTTTTGCAGAAGCCAAAAAGACGAAGGTTACTGCACCTCCCCCCTCATTTCCCGCGAGGGCAAAGATGCCCAGACCTTGCCAAGACTAGACCATGAACAGTACAGAAAGAACGAACTACGCTCCAGGAACATGATGAACGATTCGCTTTTCCTACGAAGGCTCGTTTAACTCTCGAAGGCCAAGCAAACAGAAGTGATAAAAAAACAACAACGAAGGGTACAGCAGGGCGAAGGCAAAGAAGGGTTAACCGCGACCGAGCATTCCGGTCGGGATGCGTCAGTCTGTGAGCGAGGGCAGAAGCATAACAGGCCACGAGAGAGAGAGAGAGAGGGAGACAAAGCAGTCGTTTCTCTCGCCTCCCGTGGTCGCCGGCGTTCGTTTTGCTTCGGATGTTGCACGCAACTCGACACGCCACGCGACGCGCGCCCGACTTTCGAGCGCAATTGGATCTCGGCGGGCGCGCGCGCGCTTTAATCATGCGTTGCGCGCTGCCGGTGTGACGTCACGAGCGGCGGCGACGCGACCGCGAGCATGCTTGCACAGAGTCCCGGCGGTTGGGCTCCTCTCCTTGTTTGTCCATGGACGGAGCGCTCTGCCCATCCTTGCGCACGGACTCTGCAAGTGCGGCTCAGCCGGCGACGCGGGAGCTCCGAGAAAACAAATCTGCGCCGCTTTTAACGGGATGAGTGGCGTGGCGCGGTGGCGTGTCTCAGTGGCATGCGGTTAGCGTGCCCCGAAGCCCGCGCCCTGGCATGCTGTGGAACTCTCGTGTTGCGGTGCGCCGTGTATCAAACACATTTAACGCCACGCCAAGAGGCCAGCTGCTTTCGAAATCCCCTCACTTCGCATAGCTTTCATCTCTGGAATTCTCAAATTACGCAACCCCATATCGGACTTCTCGCTACTAGCGACCGCTGCGGAACCTTTCCTATCTCTACATCGCCTTCTAGCTTCAATGACCCGCGTGGTTATCTCGCGCGCGCTGAGCGAAAGAGAATGCCGCAAGTGAAAATGGGTCTGCGGTGGTTGGCACCTTCAGAGAGCGAAGGTTTTGTCGGTATTTATTCATTCATCCGTTACACAAACCCGCGTTCGCTCGCAAGGAGCATTACAGTAGAGGTTGCATGGTGGCTGGTGGTGTGGGGGTTACAGAGAAGTAATGACCTCTGTGCACTAACGAAACACCTCAAGGTGACAATGAGATTTTGACTTTCCTCACAAGCGACGTGAGCGCGTTGGTTCTTGGCCCCCATTGGACGCGGTATAAAATACACTGAAGCGTGCGCCACGCCTTCCAACGCTCAGCTCCACTTTTTCAGTGCGGGGGAAAACAGTTTAGTTGAGAAACGCTCTCTAGAAGCCACAGGGAGACAACAGACACGAATCGAGAAGGTAGCAGGGAGGTGAAGAAGAAAGGGGGGGTCTACTTGCTTTGAGAAAGCTCGGAATGTTCTTGCGTTAAAAATAAAATAAAACGGGACTTGCACGCGCGCGCGCCATGCTTTGCTGCTGCTGTTGTAGCTCGTGCGGTGCTGAGCCTCCTCGTTTTCACTGCTTTTTTTTTTATTCCTTCACTCCGCGCCTCTCTTTCTTTCTTTTTCTTTCGCGCTTGCGTGCAGTGCGTCTGTTCGCTTTACAGGGCGAGTCAAGGACACCTAGGCGGGAAGATATAACATAAAGAAAAGCGTCTGCACGGAAACTCTCTCTATCTTTTCTGCTTTTCTTGCCCACGCGATGGTCACGCCCAAGAGGTCGCGTGGAGGCACCGCCATTACGGCAGGAGAAGGGAAGGGAAGGAGAGAGAGAGAGAAACCGCCGGCGGCGCTGTGCACTCCCGCCAGCCGGGACCGCCGCCATCTTGGCCGAGGTCAGGACACCCGGGCGAGCGCGTGTTGAAGGGGGGGGGGGGGGGGGGGCATAGGGCATCGACAATGCGACCAACGGATGACGCATGCACCGGCGCCTCTGTGTAAAGTTCACGCCCAGGTAAGCAACCTCAAGCCGGGCGAGGCTGGACAGATGCGGAGGAAGACGCAGTCGTATTGCAAGCGCCACGCTGTGACCAGGACCGTTGACGGTTGAGCGAGTTTGTTTTTTTTTGTTTTAGACTAGAAAGCGGAAAGGCAGAAAGGAAAGGACGAAGACAGAAAAGGCGTCGCAAGCGTAGGCTGGCAACTGTCCTTTTTACTGACACTGAGTTGTATGCCTGTGCAGCCTTTCTTACGCGAAGTGCGCTGACGGCCAACGATGACAGCCGGGCAAGTTGGTTATTATAGCGTTAAGAAATTATTTTTCAGCACTTAACTGGTGAAACAGTGGTGACGGTGTTTCTTCCTGCGTCTGATCCTTGATCCCTGAGCGCACACTACACAATGTTGCTTTCTTTCAAGCGTCGTGAAACAAGAACAGCTAACGTACGCGGTATCTTCTGTTTTCGTCCTGGCCTCTGTGTGATTTCACGCTCTAAAATACTGCGACCGTTTAAAAGAGCTCTAATCTCGCTTACTACATCGACCTCTCAGCAATTAACAACAAGACGCATTAACCGTAACTATGACGCGAATTGCGCATTTACACGCGTAACTTTAATCACGGATGCGATATTAGCAATAATGTAAATAAAGTCTGCAATTAGCAACAATGGCGCCCATGCATACGGCCACCAGTCGAGTCGCATTCAACCAATCGTATTGACAAACCTCCTTTCATACCAGCGAGGCGGCATGGCAAGTTAACGCCACGCATGGCGTGACAAGGCAACGGTTTATGGGGGTTTAACGTCCCAAAGCGACTCAGGCTATGAGGGACGCCGTAGTGGAGGGCTCCGGAATTTCGACCACCTGGGGTTCTTCAACGTGCACTGACATCGCACAGTACACGGGCCTCTAGAATTTCGCCTCCATCGAAATTCGACCGCCGCGGCCGGGATCGAACCCGCGTCTTTCGGGCCAGCAGCCGAGCGCCGTAACCACTCAGCCACCGCGGTGGCCTCGACAAGGCAACGAGATAGGCAGCGAGCGTGCATGACCGGTACTAACGACACTAGTCGCATTTTAAGACAAGAAGCGGTCGTATAACTGCACTAGAGGAAGCCGCATCTATGAACTCTTTAGCGTTCGTCAGCCGCTGGTTGACAAACAAAAGGCTTCTTGACACACCTACCACGATTACAGAAAAAAAAAGGCACTTTACATATACCGAACTACACTTGTCAACCTTAACGACTCCTGGTCCACGACCCTGGAGAGGCCGGTTAAACGTCAATGGAGTAAATTGCTGGGCTAGTTGGTTCATAATGAACGAATGGTGGAGCCAGCGAAACGTCAAGACGGGGTCTTTTTTTACGGCCAGACGAGCGAACAAAAGCGACACCCCTCAGGAAGGGACGGCGCAGCCGCAAATAGAGCAAACGCGAAGTCTTCGAAAAACTAAACAAATGCAAAAAAGAGTCAGTAAAAAGGGGTCACTTCAGCGGAACGTGGTAAATCACACATAAAAAAAAGGTCAAGAGACGGTGGAGATTTCTTCGCCCATCGCCGCCACTTGGAAGCGAGATTAACACAGGGAACAACCAAGGAATGAAGACGTCTTTAACGTCGGACTGCTCAAAGGGAACGCAGACAGAGCAAAGAAATTTAAACTTGGTAGCAAAGAAAGACAAAAAAAAAGTGAGCGGAACAAGAGCGTAAAGAAAGAGGCGGAGGAGGAAAGAAGAAATTTAGAAATTACGGCGGACGGAATGGGGAGGGGGTAAGGATAGCGGCAGGAAGGGGGGGGGGGGGCTAGTCGCGGCGGCGAGCGTGTCAAGCAGCCGTCTTCTCCAGCGCTCATGCCGCTAAAGTGTAATTACGGAACACAAAAAACAACACATGAACTAACGAAAGAAAAGTGCTCAGAAAGAGCAAGGTTTACAGGCGTATAATAAAAAAATATCCAAATGAAAGACTGGGAGAAAAATAAGAAGGTCAAGTTCGTCCCGTCTCGTCTCCTTGTCGGCCGCCGCCACTCGCGTTGTTCACACATCCAGCGGTTCTTTCCTGCGTCTGCCCCTCTCTCTCTCTCCCCCCCCCCCCCCCTTCCACCTCCCTTCACGCGCGCACTAACGTTTCTCTTCTCCGCTTTCGTGCACATTCCGCGTCCGCCCTGCTTTGTTTTATTCCTTCTCCAACTTTCCTGGTGCTCCTACCTTCTTTCTCACCTAATCTTTCTTCTATTACACGATCCTCCCACTCCCCCCCCCTTTTTTTAGTCTTTATTTCTGATCTTTTTACGCGGCCGAGGTCCGCCCGCGGAAGAGCATGATGATGCGCTTTTTTTTTCGCCTCTGCGCCGCTCCGCATGCGACGGACGAGTTACCGTCGCCGCTGCTCCACTTGGAAACTGGAGGGTATGCGATGCCAGGTCAAGCGAGCTCGCACGGAAAATGAAGAGACCTGCCTAGCTAGCTAGCTGCTGCGTGTTGTACAGCTGTTTCGAACGGGCGCGTTCCCCTTTCCCCGCAACGCCCTTTCCCCTTGCCCCGTCTATCCCCGCTCTTTTTCGTATTCCAGAAGAAAAAAGGAAAGGCGCTGTGTTCTCGTCCAGCACGGAATGTACAGTCGGGCCTGCCGAGAAGGCCAAATGCGATCCTTGAAAACTGTGAATCGGAGGTAAAAAATTCGTTGGAGGCAATTAGATATCTCTTAACTGCGGGAAGGCGCAAGCCGTTTGCGACTCATGGCATAATAATAATAATTGGTTTTTAGGGAAAGGAAATGGCGCAGTATCTGTCTCATATATCGTTGGACACCTGAACCACTCCGTAAGGGAAGGAATAAAGGAGGGATTGAAAGAAGAAAGGATGAAGGAGGTGCCGTAGTGGAGGGCTCCGGAGAGAGAGAGAGAGAGAAAACTGTTATTTCTTTCCAAGAGGTTCGCGGAGCATGAAGACTTCCTGGTACGTCTTGACTTGGGTGCTGGCGACTTGAGTCTTCAAGCAAGAGTGGGCCCTCAGTCCAGGGCTCCAGCTGAGTTGTGCCGCTTCAGTTGCGTGCTTTACCAAGGCCCTCTGGACCTCAAGCTCGCTGCTGAAGAGACAGCTCTCCCATTGCTCCGCACTCGGATGTTTGTATGATTGTGGAACCCTATGTTTCTCTTGCATTCCAGGTGATGTGATAGAGTGTGGGCGTACTGCCGCACCAGGGGCAGTCTGGTCTGAATTGCGTTGGTGATGACCTTGTTGTATGTGTGTAGGTATAGGGAAGGTGTTCGTCTGTAGCTTACGCCATCCTACAGCTCCGGAATAATTTCGACCACCTGGGGATCTTTAACGTGCACTGACATCGCACAGCACACGGGCGCCTTAGCGTTTTTCCTCCATAAAAACGCAAATAGATATCTCTTAACTGCGGGAAGGCGCAAGCCGTTCGCGACTCATTGCATAATAATAATAATAATTGGTTTTGGGGGAAAGGAAATGGCGCAGTATCTGTCTCATATATCGTTGGACACCTGAACCGCGCCGTAAGGGAAGGGACAAGGGAGGGAGTGAAAGAAGAAGGGAAGAGCGAGGTGCCGTAGTGGAGGGCTCCGGGATAATTTCGACCACCTGGGGATCTTTAACGTGCACTGACATCGCACAGCACACGGGCGCCTTAAGCGTTTTGCCTCCATAAAGACGCAGCCGCCGCGGTCGGGCTCATTGCACTGATTTGAATTTGCCGCGCTTGAATTCGTTTCACGAAAGAGTAGAAGAGCAGCTGGCGCGAGCGTGGCGCCACGTGACCTAGGTCACGTGATCCAGGTGGCGATGTAACGGACGGACGGTCACCGCGAGTATAAGCCATTAAAGGCCTTCGCCTTAAAAAAAAAAGATCTTTCGGGAAACGCGTTATCAGAGGGGGTGGGGGCCACATTCGAAATGCAGGGTTTCGGGTTATATTTGGTTCGATTCCATTGTACGCGAAATGCGATTATCAGCAAAAATGACCGAGGTCAGCTAGTTAGCCAGGTTAGATTACAAGACGGATTTTCGCGCACGAAAGAGACACAGGTGCGTCGCTTTTTCACACAAAGAAAGACCACGCTTCCTACAAAGTGTACAACAATAGTTATCCGCTGATGTACTGAACATCTATTGTTTGATGCAAATCCCGTGTGCTCTAAAAACTGGGGTGAAAATGGAGTTACAAGTACATGGGGCATCGGTTCCTGTAGTTTTTTCCCTCTTCCGAGCTGCAACTGACTGGAACGGCACTTATGTATAACTAATCGGCCGTGACACGGCTTTACTATATCTGTGTCACTGCTATGTGCTATGAGTCTTGTCGTGTAGCGAAAGGCTGAGGGTAAATTTCGAAGCGCTGCCAAAGCATTGCGACAGGATAGAGCTTTTCGATAAGAAATGCATCACGTCGTTTCCTGCGCACAATGATATCAGCTTTATCAAGGAACTTCCTACTGCCTCGGGTATACCCTCCAGCCCGTGTGCTTTGCAGCGGACGTTGTAACGGAAACGCGTCAACGTCAGAACAAAGTGCCCATCGCGCCTTAATTGTGTCATCGACAATCGATAGATTTATTCGTATTTATCAGACGGTCGTGATCAGTTGCCCAGATTGGCTTCAGAAACCGCGAGATAACAGGGAGCGGCTCTCACAATGAGGACGAGGTGTTAGACGCGTGAGTGGCGTCAGTGGTAAACGGAGCACTGTTATGTCACGCGATTAAACTGACGTCCGTGGTATACATCAGCTATTTTAGGGCGCCGTAGGGTGGCATGTGAATATGGCACGTAAAACACTGACACATGGGCACAGCATGCCATTCGAATTTTACAATGTCGTAAACCGTTGCTCTCTGATGATCATATATCACATATTTCTTGAAACGATTACGCTATGCGATTCTATTCAGGGCATTACATCATTAGAGGAAGGGGTGTTGCAAACAACACGGCTATTTTCAGGTGTGCCTACAATATGCAGAATGCGCGGTTTACATTATCCGCGAAATCCGCTGGGCAGTTGATGGCGGCGATGTAGTAAGGAAGGCCGTTCTAGTAGGTTGCAGTTGGTAATAAAAAAAAAAATCAGAGATGTTCCATTAAGTCGCAGCGGCACAATTACACATCTATTGTTACTATGCTGCTGAGCATAAGGTCGCGGGATCGAATCCCTACAGCAGCGGCCGCATTCCGTCGGAGGCTAAATGCGGAAGACGTCGGTGTGCTGTGCAGCTTTTGAACTTTAAGCCCCACATACCAATCGAAACGTCGTAGGCAGCATGATATTTAAGAGTATCCACTTTTTTTTTTGGTCTATGCGAGTGTCACAGAGGTCATCGGCGCGAAGATAAAACAAAAATAAAGACACCGAAGGATTGACGACTCTTTTTTCGATGAAAAAGAACAGACGACGAATGCATTTCTGCTTGGCCTTGAGTGTTCGACCATGCCTTGTTTTAGTTCGACCATGATATTTAGCAATCTATTTGCAACGAGGCGCTTAGCTGTAATACCGTTAGAAGTTTGTTAACCAACTTAACTGCTCACTCGATTCGCCTGTTTTCTCACGTCCCCTAACAGGTACTATTAGCTGCGCCGTAAATGCGGTCTTCATTATGAAAAAAAAAAATCCCATGTTTAAATATTACTGCCGTCCTTCACCAAACACCCTATATATTGTACATCGAAGTCATACATTGTAATGGTATGGAAGCCAGACAGGTAGTTGAAACAAGCATGCGCTTCGATTCTCAATGCTGTTCCTCAATAATGATAACGCCAGCTGGTTCTATCGGGACAATATAAGGGCGGTATAGGTGGGCAGGGTTGTAAGGGGGGGGGGGGGGGGGCTTATTCGCCGCAGATAAAACCAGACAAGACAGCCGCCTGTCAAGACAGAGCCCCTGGCAGAAAAGCGAGCTATCCGTCAAACGCAAGCTATAGTTCCACCCGCAACCTTGCCGCGTTAACCACGAATATGACCGAGTATGACTGAAGACTTATCTCGCATTATCCGCTATTTTTCTTTTGTTTTTTTTTCTTGGGGGGGGGGGGGGGTGCTTGCTAACAACCTCGGCGCAGGGAGACAATTATTTTTTCCCCGCCACGCTTCGCCAAGGCTAAAAATAGCGTCGAGTTAGGAAATGTTCTCCTCCATATTCAGCATTCAACGAAGGCGCGAGCGCTCAAGCTGTTAACTTAGAACACTCGTGCTGAAGCACCTAGCTCCCGCATTTGGCCGAGTTTTTCAGTGAAAGCGTATGCATGCGTCCCATTACATGTCCTTCTTTCGACACGCGACAGCTCGCTTGGATGGAGGTATGTGAGCCTTCCCCGCCTTAACAACAAAAAGGCGAAAAAAGAGATAAAAAGCGCCCAATTCGGCCAAAAGGCTTCCCTCCTCGAAAAGGTGGGCCCGCTGGGCGTGTAGCTGAAAGCCGCCGGTTCAGCAAGAACAGCAGCTTGTGGTACAGACGCGAGTAGTTTAATAGGGAACACCCAGTACGCAGCGAAGAGGCAATTTTTTTTTCTCCCGTAGAGGCAAATATTCAATAAAACATGGAGATTCTTGATGACGGTGGATGGTAAATTGCAGGGAAGAGATGTCGCAAGTACGCGAACTACATGGTCGCATTCAAATGGAAAAGCTTTGTTAAGTGCAGAGCGAGATGACGTCGTAATCGACACGAAGTCTCTCAATACGGCTCGGCATATATACAGCGCAGTAAGTACTGCGTTCTGTTCACGGGCGGTGTTCCAACCCTTGATTCCGTCCTGATGGCAACATGCCTCGCGATCACGTGACCCCGAACGGAGTCAGGCCCCATGATTTAATTTAGGCTGCAGCCTCCGAAGCCATATCGCAACGCATGGCGTGAGGAAGGCGTCATGTCGCAAACCAAGCGCGCAACTCAAGGCAACGCACGCAGCTTGAGCGGTTGATACACATTTTTAAACGCACAGTGTCCGTAACACTGCGCTCAATTACAAGGCCCGTCGTTTGAATATACCGATCTCCCGCTGTTTAAATGTCACTTTCTGCGCATGCGTCCGGCTGCTGTGACGACTGTGGTACCGGTATTCACCTCCTCGCCTGTAAACGCAGCCTCGAAGAAAAGTGAGTGCCGCGAGTAAGGGCACATTGTGGTTCAAAACCAGGGGATTTTTTGCGTATACCATTAGGCACGTTAACGAAGCTTTTCGTTTAGGAAAGTAGACGCGGTACATCTTGCGGTGTATTATACTCTGGTACAGTTTACCAAAACAAAATGGCTCACACAGTATCCCGTTAGTTTATCTCCTCATTACGATAAAATGAACACATCCAAAACCTCAAAACCAACGTCGGTCACGAAAACGCAAAATCGCCCTTCCGATATACGCGACATATGCGGTGTAGGGTGCGGCTGTGTTTCAGCGGGCGCTGAGTTGTAGCGCCCGCTGAAACACTGCCGCACCCTACATCGCGACCGCGAGATGTCCTGCAACAGAGAAGGCGGGGTAGAGAAGCTTCGCTTTGCAATCCATTTTACAGCTGATAACAAAGACAGCGCGCGCACATGGGCGCGCAGTTGTTGCAGCGGATATCGCAGGCGGTTTCAAGAGGGCCGTTGGACTCTGGCTATCAAAACCAACGCAAGCGTCGTCCTCCGCGTGACGTCACCCTCACGGGACGTCCGTTCCGCCGCGAGCGCGGAGGAAGTCAACGGGGCGTCGTCTGCCGGTTTGCGCGGCGCCGAGACGACCTCGTTTCTTCCGAAGGGCGCGCGCAGAAAGATATGGCTCCCCGTTCTTCTTCTTCCTCCTCCTCCCCCTCCTCCTCCTCATCCTCCTTCAGGACCGCACTGTGTAGAGGTACTAGGCGCACACTGGGGTAGCAGCAGCGGCGCTTCAGTAAGCAGAGCCATCGGATCGGTATACGGACGGGGGACGAAGGATATGCGAGCGAAATGCGAAGGAAGAGACAAAAGGACGACTGTCGGTTCCTGCCGCTAGAGAGCGTTTCCGGTCACGAGTCCGGAGGATGTCCTTCGCAACACCTTGGGGGGGTGCGCGCGACGGAAGGAAGACCCCGTCTATCTTCTTGACGCCCGGGGCATATGCGATGTATACGCGAAGGCATCGCGGGGGATGCCCTTGCGAAGCCGGTGATTGAGCAGTGTATTCTGGAGGAAAAAAATTCGACGATTTATGTTTCTTTTTCTCACTGAATAATCGCAGGATTCGATAAGCACATGCAGTGAGGGATAATCGCGGAAAAGGGCATAAAGAATCTACCAAGCGCTGCAGGAAACAATCGACAGAACCGGGCCTCCTCCCTCCAAACCTCTCGCGCGGAGAGGGCGTTCTATTGCGCCTCTCAGTAACTTTCAGACTAATTCTCCCCCTCCAGCATAGTACACTGATCGTCGGTCTAGTCTAGAACACTCGAAAACCGACTGACTACACAGGAAACAAGGCGGCGCCTGGCCGTAACCGCCATGTTCTATTAAGTCGGGTTCTATGACGTCGGGCTCTATAAAGACGGGCTCTATAAAGTCGGGCTCTATAAAGTCGGGTTCTATAAAGTCGGGTTCTATAAAGTCGGGTTCTATAAAGTAGGGTTCTATAAAGTCGGGTTCTATAAAGTCGTGTTTCATAAAGCGGGTACCATAAAGCGGGTTCTACAAAGATGGGTCCTACAGGTTCTAAAAAGACAAGTTCTATAGCGTAGTCGCACGTGCCTACGGGCCAGACGGGCATGAGCACCTGACCTCAGACAATATAGTTGCTCTCTATAGTCTCGATTTTTATTGTTTTCAGAACGCTGCTCGAGAGCTGCGTCGTATTCGGCAGAGGAATCGCATATTCTTTCCCCCTTACATTTTAAAAAGAAAAGCGTATTTGGCTGAAACCTCCTGAGCCAAAATATAATAAAAAATAAAACGTCGTTCCGTCGTGAAGAGCAGCCCAAAACGGAGCAGTATCATGCCAGTACTTCCTGAAACATGTCATGGTCCCTACTTGTCAATAATACACGCAAGTTACTTTGCACCGTCGAGGTTATGCCACACAGAGCAAGTTTCCGGTACCTGCGCACGACAGTCTATAATACCTACGGAACACGTTTGGAAGAAAACTTACCTTCAGGAAGCGTTTCCTCGTATGCAGCTTGCAACACAAAACAAAGGACGCACAGTTGAAGCAAACTCTCCTATAAGACGCGAACTCACCAGTCTCAGCGTTAAACGGGCATGCAAATGAGTTCAAATTAAGCTTCGGTGAGTGAGAGGCAGTAGTATTCTATTCGCAATGCAAGGTACTCGTCTATTCTCCGCGGTGAGCTCCAGACGCCAACGTACTCGACAGCAGGTCTTGAAACTGACAGTTTGCAAAGACAGCGTGCGAAAAAATGTCATGCAACCCAGATTAATTGTGAATACCTAGCAAAACTTCCAGTGAGATTTAAAAGAGATATCCCCCATTAATCTTCTAGACCTGCGTTTACAACAAGTAGATGAAACCTCAGATACATACAATCTAAACACGAACACACCTTTATAGGAGGAAAAATTGAGTAAGCTGTCCTCTAGTGCGCTCCTTTTTAAAAAAGGCAGTGTACATAAACCGGCTGTTTTTTTCTGGTTAACCTCCCTGCCTTTCCTCCTCCTCCTCCTCCGTAGCACCCGCCAGCCTTAAAGCTACCCCGATACATTATTGGAACTTCGTCCAGGCTTCCTGAATTAGCCATATCCAGCTGTATTACGATGAGTTCTCTAAGTCTGGATGAATTTGCACGAGGCGTACAAAAATCCGCTTATAAGACAGAGTGAAAGTTGAAGGCCTGCTAGAGACGTACTGTGCCTTGAATGACGTTCATTCGAATGAAAGAGCCATGGCACCACGAAAGCATGAAAGCCACACCACCAAGTATGACAGCGAGAGTGAAGCAGCCAAATGCGTTCTACACAGGCTTGGCAACAATCATGTTTGAACATTAAAGGGACACTGAGGAGAACTCTATCATTTTTTTTTGTTAGAAAAATCTGATAGTTCGGCATTTCATGGCTTTGTTGCCGCTTGTCCGGGCGCGAAAGATGCATTTATTTCAAATAAATTTGGATTCGAAGATGAAAAAGTTTTTCCCGCCGCTCTGATTCAAACTCAGGGAACTCTTATGACGCCACGGCAACTCTTATGACGTCTCAGAACGGAGTGACGTGATACGTGACGTAACCGCAGACTCCGTGATTTCTGACAGCTAGCGGTGCGGTGCGCAACCTTCCTTTGCCAGCCTCAGAGATTAGTGGTTCCATGAAGTAAGGAAAATTCCTCCAAGGTGGCGCCTCTTGTCCTAGGAAGTCATCACGCTTGTACTTGCGAGATTGGCCTGTGGCGGCGACACCTGTATTTTGGTTCTTGCTATTTTCTACATTACAAGAGCTTTGTTTTCAGTAAGAGTGACGTTTTTGTGATCAGGAGCTGCTATTCTATCGATACAAGCCAACTTCAATTTCTCCTCAGTGTCCCTTTAAGTGCAGGGCTAGAAAGGAAGGCCTCCACCATTAGCAATTTCTAGATTACAACCGTCGCAGCGTGACCACTGGTGCTATTATTCAATAAAAACTTAGACTCTATCGGTGAAGCACCACAGCGGGTGCTTCTTGCCTGACGGGGAAACGGCAAGGTCACTACGGACGTCGAGGTGCGACACCTGGAACGCCCCCCCCCCCCCCCTGGTCACGCGAAGGAGATGATGACGGGAAAGAGCGCGAAAAATAAAAACGAATATAAAGCACGTGCAGCATAATACGTAGGTAGAAGGCAGAGGGAGGACACACTCACATCTGACGACGTCCGGAGGAAGTTCCTCGGGCACGTTCTCCCGGATTATCATCTCGTGACGACGCTGGCGACCTGAGGAAAGAAATGAAGAGAGGAGGGAGGAAAAAAAGAGGGGAGGAGGACACAGGAAGAGGGAAGGTGACGCATGAGCATTACGACGAAGGACGGCGGACTGAAAATCGTCAAAATTCACTTATGGATGCTCAGGGAAACCTCCGGGTAAGACTCAAAAGAGGCGGTCGTCAAACTGGCAGAAAAAGAAAACACGAAAAACAACGAAAAGAACGGACAGAAGGAAAGGAACCACGAAGGGAAGACACAAGAGAAGAGGGCAAACGCTGATTAACGACTGAAATGTGTGCCTGAGAATAACGGCGCTTTCAACTTTGAAGGTTAATTAATAAACGACTGTTTCGAATGGCTCATTAATTTGCAGATTTTTTTTCCCCTGGAATGTGCCAAGCGGCTCAAGTTTAAATCTTGCTACAGTATTACCAAAGCTCTTCGAGCCTATTAGCTTCTAATTATGCCAGCACATACACACAGACGCAAAATAAAAAAAATAATAGCGGTAAAGCGGAGTGTCTACGGCTTTAGCGAGTTCTTTCTGCGGCCACTCAGCAACAAGGAATCTAGTACTGAAAGCAATGTACTCGAACCTGCGATTTAAGCGCTCGCAGTTCAACTAGATGACTGGATCTCTGGGTCACACCACAGGACTGTTACTGGACTTCCTTCGAGAGTCCGGCGTGTATCTCTGTGCGTATATAACACTTTACGCCAGCAGGCAAGCTGTCGCAGTAAAAAAAAAGTGCGAACAAAGAAAACGAAATGACGTTTAATGGCGTTCAATGTCCGAACAGCGAACGCTGATGGAAAGGCCATCTAACTCGGTTCTACGACACCGATGCCGAGCAAACAAGACAGTTAAGACAACACAATTATCAGCATAAGAAAGCCCGGCATGTGTAAGCTTAATGGAAAATGCGTCTAACTCATGGATTAGGTAAGTGATTCGCTACAGTAAATCAGAGGCAAATAAAGATGTGTATATCACCTTTTGGCTGGAAGCACTAAACGGCGAAAACCAAATGACAGCTTTGCACTGGTATAAAGGAAAGGAACGTGACAGCTGGACTGAGCCGGCTAGGGTTCAAGTGGTGCACCCAAATCTAAAGGAAGCTATCGCGGTTATCGCCCCATCTCTTGCAGCGCCGTCGGGTGTCTCGACTACTGATGCTGTTCAAAGCACTGCACACGGACGGAAGGCTCACATACGGTGGGACACGTCCCGCAGACAGTCGCAGCTGGACGCGTTCTAGATTTGCCCGGGGATAAGATTGGCCTCTCAGAGGCATTGTGCCGAAGCTCTGCGGCAGGGCTAAAACCTACAGGTTAAGCACCGTGAAAACGAGAAGTGCCTAAATGGACCGCATTTTGCAATGTGCGTTCTTCAAGTCACATTCTTCCTACTCTGTGACATTGCTGGCGAGCGCCTGTGACGTCAGCGTTGGTAGATAGCAATGTAAATCGACGGCTCTTGTATCAAAGAAGGGCCTGACAAGAGATTTAACGGAATCAGTCGGTCAAAGAATTGTTACAAAGTCCTTTCCCTGCTCTCCGAGCAGAGGACAGACGGCAGCAGCCTACACAAGCTATCAGCCTAGCGAGCGAAATGCTTTTTTTGCCCGAACAAGACCGTATTGTCATGATCACTTTGTGATTACCTTTGTTGTGCCAACAAGTGAGATAACTTGTGCCAAGCAAATCATGTCACGCAAGTTCTGATTGTTTATGGCGCAAGGGCATGTGCGGCCAAAGAGTGTCATGGCACAAGGTATTTTCGTTTACTCAAGGTGGTGTCAAAGGCCCATTTCGCAAGCATTTCACCCTGTTTAAGCCGCGCACCAGGCCAGGGAAAGCTTGCACCCATTGTATCACCGGTGGGTACCCGGCGGCACTGGGGATCGAGCCCCGCACCTCCCGCATGCGAGGCTGACGCTCAAACGACTAGGCCACCGCTAGGGTCACACGCAAGTCCTGAACTGGTCACTGCACAGGAGTTTGAATTGAGCGCCGGTATGCTGTGCACCAAAAAGCACAGGTTCAGAGAAAGTAGATACACCGGCCGTCAAAATTTTAACTAAATAAGAAATAAAACATGAAAGGGGATAAACAGCTTGTTGCAGTGTTCATGCATCAAAGCCTGAGTTGCAAGTTTCGACGTCAGGCGAAGACACCGAGCTGCTTGTCGGCTCGTCTGGTCCTTATATCTTTGACTCCGGGTGTACACAGGGAGGCGACTTTCTACTGGTGCATGCATGGACTGACGATCAGAGAATGTGACGGAGGCGCACGCGTCGCGACACCTGCCGGCCTACCGGCCAAGCTTCCGCGCCTTCCGCTTTGAGAATGGCGCGCGCGGGAAGTTGCATTTCCAGCCACAAGGTGACGCCAGCGCTCGACTGGCTACGAGCTGCTGGAAGCGTCAATGACCCTGTCGCGTGCGCCAGTACGAAAAGGAGGGTCCCGTTTGATTTTTATTCTTGTTCAGCGGTGCCGACCTGCGTGTAAGCAGTTTGTCGAGTGATCCATGTAACATACGCTTTGCGAAAGGTACATGACGTCATTAGCTCCCCTCTTCTAAACGACGCCGATTTTGATATACTCGCAGAGTTTTCGTCGACGACGATTACAGCGTCGGGGGTTCGCACTGCATTCACGTATTTTTTATACTTAGAAGCTACAGAATGCGCTCTATGTGGGACGCCGCAGGGAAGGGTTCACGGATTAATTTTTACACCATGTCAATTAACCATGCTAATCAGGCGGACACAGAACGCACTCAAAGTAGCTCACAATTAAGCTGCTTCAGGATGAAGCCAGTCGTCCCTACCGCAGCAATTTTACGCTCCTAAAGACCCAGTTTTCAAAGATTTTGCTCTTGATGCAGACAGGTATTTAAACCGCACAGTTAAGTCAGCGCTAGCCAAGATGCACAACCGCCGTCATACTTAACAGGAACACCCTCTAAAGTAATTTTTGTGTGTGTTGCACAGGGAGCACGAGTTCTGTGCCAGCGCGGTGATGGGCAGCTCTGGGCAGAACTGTCGACGTTTAAGATACTGACATTTCACAGCCGATCATCTTGTGTAAAAACAACCGGACCAGCACTCTTGTGTGTTACCGTTCAGTGTGGCGGCGGCTGTGCGGTATAGTACAGTTTGAAGCGATATGAATGATAGCCACTTTGGTTTCGTTTATGGGGGTTTAACGTCCCAAAGCGACTCAGGCTATGAGGGACGCCGTAGTGAAGGTGCTCCGGAAATTTCGGCCACCTGGGGTTCTTTAACGTGCACTGACATCGCACAGCACACGGGCCTCTAGAATTTCACCTAAAGTGCACCAGCCTAAAGTGCTGGATCACAGTGCGTGTGAGAGTTAAAAAAAACAGTACAGCTTGTTTTTAGATCCCTGGGTTTGTTCACAACAGTTCAAAAGGTCAGGTGTTTCGATATCTGCGCACATCTGACGGAAGGGACCAACTACACTCGGGAAACCCTTTTATTCCGGCCCAGTCTACAGGTGCTACAGGCCAGCTTCATATCGCCATCACACACGTTACTTGGTCAGGCCAGGTTACTGGACAACGGCACATACACTTGTGGAAAGAGGTTGACGGAAGATGCCCCGTCGGGCGTGAAGTGCACGTGCATGCAAACTAAGATACAGACACAAAAACACACACGCACAAAGCCGTGCAAAAGGGAAGAACACAGTCATGCGATAGCTAGTATAGCGTAAACAAACATGCGCCTACCTTCTTGAGAATCGTCCGCTTCGGTCGTGGCCAGAGCTTTAACGGCACGAATGGCATGTATTAGTACGCTGCGCGTGCCCCGCAATCGCATGCCCCGCGGCTCGCTGCGTACCGCGCGCCGTCAATGCGCATGCGCAGCATGAACTACATGAACTGTGGGCGAGATCGCCCCGAGGGCACCAGATGGCGCCAAGTGTACGCCGTCTGCGCATGCGCAATGGCGGTGGCGCGGTAGCGATGGCAGCCGGTGGCGGTGAGCGCTATGCTGCAACACCGCCTCTCTCGGTGTCGCTGCAAAAGCATTCGCAAGCAAAGTGACGCAATAATATATGCACTAAGCCTGACGCCAGGCTCAAGAATGTGCTTGGATTCGTGACTAAGTAACAATTAAAGTACGATTAGCTTTTTGAAAAAAAAGAAAGGAATTGAACTTCTGTTTGCGATATAACACTCGGATCTCTCGAAATCATGGTTGCGATGTCACCATGGCCGGTGAAGGTCGGCCTAGCGAGATAGTGTACACACTGAGACAGCAGCCCAGTCCCTGTTGTATAATTTTGCATATTGGACTGCATAATGTATTTTCCTTTTAAAGGAGTAAAGCCGAGCAGGAGTTTCTTTTCGTTTTGTTTTTATTCGGGGCCTGTCGATTATCGAGTGTGATACACACCTGCGCGAGAGTGAGGACTAAGTTCTTTGTCGCTCCGAATACCTTTAAGGTACAACCACGGACAAGCTAACCTGCAACAACTGGAGGGGCGACCAACAACTACTGTTGCCACCATGCAGCTATAAGGACATGAGCCGATAACTGAAGTGCGGGCCTGAGATTACATGCAGACAAGCGCAACCGCATCAGCATGATCAGTGCTAGGCCCGTGTTGTGCGAGCGGAGGGTCGTGCCTTTGTTGCTCCCTGTTGTATCATTCCTAAGATCTGACCCTGGGCGCCTTCTGTTATCACAAAAATTTCTTATTCCACTCTGCCTCTTTCCGTTAGTTTCCCAGATGGCCCTTCACAAGTGTTATCATACCAGGGTCGTCCCGCTGGGTAGGTGAGGAAGACAGCATTTTCCTGCTGGTATTTATTTTGACGTTGGTTCATATTCTTGTTGTTGCGTAGAGCCACTGGTAATTTTTTTGTCGTCGCGCCGTAATTTCAGGCAAGCTTGTCCATGATGTTACAAGTTTGAACAGCATAAAGGAAAGTAAACCTGAGCATCCTACTGTCTAAGACAGAGATATTATGATAGTGTGCATATAGGATATTCTCATATAGTTGATAGTATCTGCACGGAAGGCCAGAAAAAAGTGTGCCAGCGAGGCACTGAAAAAGGCAACTTGTTTTGCAGTGAATGCACGTGGGAACAATGAAGATGGGACAAAAGCTTCACCATTTGATGTGCACTTACCGAGATTTTCTCTGGAACATTAGGGGAGAACAACGTACAGAGATTTTTGAATGAGCAATCAAAATTTCACAAATGAAACGAATTAACTGAGATGTAAAAATAGAACCACGACTATGAAAACAATCATACCCCGGGTTTGCGTGCGAAGGTGATTGGCAATTAGCCTGAAATTCTTATTTTACACTATCGGTTTTCTCCTCAACAGCTATCTGACATTTAAAGCGAAACTCCATTTTGTTCTCCGATGTGTCTGGCACTTGCAGCTTTGACGCCCTGAATTAATTCAGCGGCCACGTTTGTGCATATGTCTTGCAATCGTCGCTTCACGTTTGAACCCTTGAACGTTGTTGATACGAAAACACAACACGACCTTCAAGATGCACATTTAGAAGGCTAGCTGGCTGCTATGACATTGCAGAATAAAACCATCCGGCTGTTTTATGTGATCTATTTGAACGCCCTGTATATCACCGCTTTTTGCGGAAAACGTGTTGACTAATTACTGTGTTCCTCACTCAGCGCGGGATATACTATATACACCCGCCGTCAAAAGTTTATGGAACACAACTTTGCCGAGGAAGCTTCTTTTTTTTTTATCAAGTGCGCACTATTCGAGAGTTAATAGGGAACCGCGAATCTGTGTATGAGAATAAGGCTGCACAAAACAATTCAGGGTAGCCTGTAAAGACGACTCAACTTTTTTCGCTAATACTGACCCATATAAACTTTCAACTGCATGTGCAGTTACACGCATTCCTATCAAGGTACAAATTATTTTGTTTTTGTTTTCTCCATCATTTTGCAATGGCCATTTCTTTACGGGGACGAGTTTGAAGGTGCACACTTGATAGCCATGCTTTTTGGATCGCCTGTTTGCAGGCACTACGTTTTTCCACGTTGTCAGCAGTTAGCAGAGAACAACCTGAACACGTGAACATTGGGGAACCATTAGAGAATTATATTTGTGAGTGGTGAACATTCAAAGGAAAACGTCTCATTGAAAAACCATGAGTGACCCAATGAAAACAAGTCGAGGGGCGACGGATATTGCATCAAGCAAAAGAGGAGTGGACAGGACTGGGCGCTGCTCAGGTTTTTCAGGTTTGTCAAGAACAGTTTTAGCACAGAACACAGACACGTACACAAGGGACTCAGAACAGTCTGCAAAACTGCAACAGCAACACTTTCGATCTAGGGTGAATAAAATGTGCAGACAAATGGGAATGCTGATACACTGTCGTTTATATGATGTCGCTTTATTGGAACTTCCCGTTGATTCGAACTGACACTTTGGTCCTGCCGACATCAAGCGTAATAAAAACGCTGCCCTTTATTCGAGCTCCACATAAACCAAATAAATTTCCAGTTCTCTTTGAGTTCGAATTTTCGAGAGTCGGCTGTGCCATGTGTACATCTCAGCAGCTATCCTTTCACCCCACTGTTTTTCTCGTAATTTTCTATCGCGCTTCGAATTCTTTTCACGATATCATCACCTGACGCCAAATTACACGCTTAATCCTACACATTAAACTTCAGTGACCTTCTGTAAGGCAACGATATTGATAATAACTAGCTCAGCTTCAGATATACATGTGCGGTTCAACGAACTGTATTCACAAGAGAAGCCTGAAATAAAGGAAGTAATTTACGAGCCGAACTCCGTACGAACTCATGGACTGCTTCGCGAGCAGCTGATAGGTGAAAAAGCAATAGAGGTCTTAAAAACAAGCTTGCAACCGAAATTCCAAAACTGTTATCGATAGAGCGTTTTGGAATGATATAGCGCCTGAAAAAAGAGCAGATTTAACCTTTACCATCGACCAAAACGATTTCGGGAAATCGATGTTTGCGTAATTGAGAAATTTTCACTGACATTTCAACTGCCTTAGAACAAGTAAAAGTGTCAAGTCTGCATTTTTGTGTGGCTTCTCATTACTGGACTTAACTGCATTATGTATTCTCCCTGTAGTACACTACATACTTACTTCCATAACAATCCACTTACACAAGTGCAGTACATCTTTGCATGAATATTAGCCCCATTAGCTTTTTTTATTGGACGTGTTTCACATTTCCTCGTTCCTTATGTACGAGTATAAATAGCATAAAAGGGAACATTGAGCTCACACTGAAAATCTCTATTTCATTTCTTTGGCAGATTTGCAAACTCATTGAAGGCATCAGATACTTGTAATAAAACAGAACTTGCGCTTCTCGCCCGCACTCGGGAATTAATCGTTGACTGCACGAAAATAAAGTGTTTTCTTTTACTCTGCTTAGGCCTGCATATAAAGAGCTTCTTTTTCTTCGTCTTTTATCATTTGACTCCTACACCAAGGATACGAATGCCTACGGTTCAGATTATCTGCCAGCTGCTGATGTGATCGCCTTCTGGGTATCAATGGACCATCTACATTCTTCAAATTCATTAGTAAGGTTTTAAAGGAGTATAGACAACTAAATTTTGGGTGCGCATTTTCTTGTTCGTAATGATGCGCAAGGCATTATTATACATGGATTACCACCTGGTATTCTCCTATGACCGCTAAATGATTTATAATCGCACTTCTTTCTCGTGCTGTTTCGGTTTCAGTTTCAACAGCCGAATGAGGACTGTGACGTCAACGTGTGTTGACAGGTCACGTGAGACATGAAAAAAACTGCAATATAATCGCTGCTTCCTCATTCGCTGTCATTCCGGCTCTTCAGGAAGGCTGGCTTCAGCACTGCAGTAAATTAAAACGATGAAGCGGCAATTATATGGACATTTTTCCATGCCTCACGTGGCACGCACTCTGTGACATCACAGCCATCGTTCGGCTGTTGAAACCGAAACCGAGACAGCATGACAGAAAAAAATCCATTATAAATTATTTAGCGGTCCTAGGCGAATATCACATGGTGAGTCATACGTAGTAGTGTCTTCCGCATCATTATAGAGAAGAAAACATATCCCAAGCAGCACAGGTAATTGGTCCAATATTAGAAAGGGGTGGTTTTACTCTGGCCCTTTATAGGACCGGCTTTTACCAATATACTTCCAATATTGGGCCTATTATCTGTGCTGCTTGGGAAGGCACCAAAATAAGGTGTCTATACTCCTTTAAGAGGGAGAATGCACTCAAGGAAATGGCTCGCAAATCTCGCCTTCGATTCAAAGAACTCATGCGTGGCATCTTGAGCCTTTTGTGAGCGCGTGCTACGGGCGTGAGTAGGCGTTTAAAGGCCGCATGCAACGTCGTTAATGTCACACTGCGGAAGGTTATGGGTTCACAGCGCATTCCGGGAGCGACCTTTCGTGGGAGAGAAAAGATGCATGCTTACGGGGTCCAGCGTCGTTGTCGAAGCGCGCCTTAGGCTGAAAGAGCTGCTTGAAGTGAATCTTGCAGTAAATCTCTGTCTCGTGGGACATGTATCCGTCCACCCTGCGAGAGAGATTGAATATGCTCAGCATGCACATATTAAATTAGCTCCCGCAAGCGCGCGCTTCCTTTAATGGCATGAGAAATGGTTCAAGTTAGTCGAGCCACACCGGCGAAGGTAAGCCCGTATATATATATATATATATATATATATATATATATATATAGTATATATATATATATATATATATATATATATTATATATATATATATATATATATATATATATATATATATATATATATATATCAGGACAAATTCCTGACAACGATAGCTCCACTGATCCGATACAAAAAAACTTATAACTTGTTTAGTACACAGCTAAGGTGTAAATACAAACGCAAAATGTGTCTTACATTCAAATAGAGATCAAATGTGAAATCTTGCAGCTCTTGGCCGTTCATTTAGATAAAATAAGTGGCCATACAAAAATATGTCCATGATTAGGCACCACCGTACAAAATTTAGTTTTAAATGCTGCCTGTTGCATGTACACAGCTACAGCCCCTTGCAGAACAATTATTCTTGATTGCCATGTGCATATTTATGGACACTGTGGTCGCTTCGCTGGGGTGAGTTATGGCTCTTTTTTTTTCTGATGCCCACTGCGGGGATCACTACTCGCAGCCATATTTATGAACACCCGGACACCTCAGCAAAAGATTCAGGTTAAAATTTCCGCGCGCCGCACGGCGCGCGCAGGTCTCCGAGGTCAGGGAAGACGTGTCGCCACCTGGCGACGTCACGAGCAACCGAACTTTGAGCGCCTGAGTGGTGTGCTTCTCGGCAGTACAGCAAAGCCGCGCGGGGAAGCACCTACGGTGTCAGGACGCGCTGCAGTTTTTTCCTCTGCAATGATGCAGAGGACTTTGAAATACACGGACGACTACGTGGTATTCAGCTATTATCGGTTAATAATTTAATTGAATGTCATCCCTCATGCGGCTTCGTTTTCAGTTTCATCAACCGAACAATGGCAGTGACATGTAAGAAGTGTTTAGGTCAGGTAAGGCACGAAAAAAAAAAAACTTATTTAATTGCCGATACGCAGTTTTAACTCGTTACAAAGCTTATGCCAACCTGCTTCAGGAGCTGAAATGACAATGAACTAGGTATCAGCGGTGATATTGCTGTCATTTTCATGCCACACGTGACCTAAACGCCTCTTACACGTCTAGGCATCGTTTGGTTGATGAAACCGAAACCATGTCGAAACAGCATGAGAGAAGAAATTCAATTATAAATTATTTAGCGGTCGTAGGTGAATACAACGTGGGGATTTATGCATACTAATGCCAAACGAAGACCTTGAAAAACGAAAGCACACAAGCAGAAATGTGGTGTTTAAGCTACCTCAAAAGTGTTACCTAAAAATATGGCGGCAAATATGAACAATTAGCGCCGCAGTAGGTGCAGGTTGCGTACGGCTTACGTCAAGGTGCGGCCCCTGGCGGACAAAGCCCTTTCCCGATGACTTCCAGTCGACCATATCTTGCGCCATTTGCGGCCGTCATATACCAGCAAATTTCTTAACCATAGTTTCCCGCCCGACTACTTGCTACCCCCTGCTCGCTTAACCTCTCCTCGAATCCACTTGTTTATTCTCTGTATTACGTGTTTCTCCCAATTCAATTTCTTCCCCCCGATTTCAACTGGGATCTACTTCCTTCGAATTTGTTTATAATCCAAGCTGCTCTCTCTCTCTCTCTCTTCGCGTCACCCTTTTCATTTTTCTGTCTATAGGCTGCTGCGCAGTCCTCAATTTAATTTCAAGCCTTTTCATTTACTCCCACTTATGAGCAGTATGATCCATTGTGAAACACTTCAGATTTAAAGTATTCGTTCCAACAGACACACAGGCACTCCAGATCAAGCCAAGTGTTTCATTTTGCGTTAGTGTGGCATATTTAGTTGCACGTTCAACCACCAGGTACCACCTCAGCATACGAACCGAATGACGTTTGCGTTTACGTGACGCTGCCAGTCCACATGCCACCACAAGGAGCTTCTAGGCGCGTATGCGTACTTTCTTTGCGACAGCGTCCCACTTTATGAACCCAGCGACTCGTAAAAGCGTCTCATCGTCCTCAAAACCTCCCAAATATGCAAACATCGTAGTGAATCGCATGCCTTTAAGATGAAAGGGAGAAATAAACACCGACCACAAAGAAAAATCAATGCTCGACGTTTGGTTTGCTTAATGGGGTTTAACGTCCCAGAGCGACTCGCGCTATGAGGGACGACGTAGTGGAGGGCTCCGGAAATTTCGGCCACCTGGGGTTCTTTAACGTGCACTGACATCCCACAGTACACGGGCCTCTAGAATTTCGCCGCCATCGAAATTCAACCGCGGCGGCCGGGGTCGAATCCGCGTCTTTCGGGTCAGCAGCCGAGCGCCGTAACCGCTGAGCCAGCACGGCGGGTTAATCCTCGACGTTTCGGCTCACACACGGAAGCCTTGTTCTCCGTGCATTAGTAATGAAAAAGCACCGACAGTTATTCTTCAAAACATGCCCCTAGGCCGGCATTTGGTCATGCGCGCCCTGCAGCTTAGTCGTACTCTAGGTTCTCTGAATGATCAGAAGTTCGAGATAGAGAGGGCATTTCCGGTTATTTTCTGTGTTCAAAATACGCGCGTTGCTCCTGTCGGCTGCTCGAGACTGTTCAGCAAAACGCATTAGAAGACACTTTTTTTTTTTTAAGAGCGTTAGCTCTTACCACGTTTCTCGAATCCTTGAGGTCCGCTACCACCTCCCTTTGGCGCGAAATTATCCAAGTCCGAGGAAATCAAGATGGCGGCCCCCATAGCAAATCGATATAGCTTGGTTGGTGATGTCATTAGTATATCTAATCGGCGAATTATTGGTGACGTCACTGATATATCCAATTGGTGATTGATTGCTGACGTCACTTCTAAATACAAGATGTCAAATTCGTATTTCCATTGGTGTACCTCGCTTTAATGTCGTCAATATAAGTTCTAGTAAACCAAATAGCTAACACTCGTTACTTCAACGTATTCCAGGCGGTGGCGGCAACTTTTTTCAACATGGTGACTGTATTTGGCATCATCCTCCGCACGAAGTTGCCCATGCATGCATGCTTGATCCCAATCTCCGCACGGAATACTGCTTCATTACGCCCGGAAATTTTTCGGTCGCTCTACTCTCTCTTGCGTTAACGAGGGCATGCCGTAACTTTTTACACCGGCACGCGTGACACCTCGACGTCGTAGGACCGTAAGATGCGGGCCAAGGGTTCGTTTATTCCGTGCACGTAGGGCACAGACGCGCGTTTCTTGATAGCGGGACTATTGTTCGATCGCGTGAGGCGCGGCAGCTGGCGTTTCACCGCCTTGACGAAAGACAACGCGTAACCGCTTTCTCGGGTGTTTTTCGGGCGCTTTCTCGGCCGCTCCCGAAATATACCGTCAGAAGCATGTGCAGACCCACGGGGCAGAGCAGCAGCTTGCATGCGGTACAAGTCTTCACGGAATTAACGGCAGCAGCGAGCATCAAATCACCATGGCGAGGATAAAGCCTCCGCGGCCATTTGATTTCCACAACGCCGCAGACTGGCCCTCTTGGATCGGGGAATTCGAGGACTACAGCTTCGCATTCGGTCCCCGCGAGGAAAACCGAAGAAATTCAGAGAACCCTTCTTTACACGATGGGCCGGAAGGCAAGGGAAGTTCTTCCGTCGCTAGCTGTCAAATACGAAGACCTGAAGTCTTTCAAGGTCAAAGTTTGAAGCCCATTTCGTGCACACGAAGAATACCGTTTATGAGAGCGCCCGTTTTAATCGATATCGTCAACAGCCAGGGGAAACTGCAGACGAGTTTGCAACCGAGCTCCACAAGTTAGCAGAGCGATGCGACTTCGGTAGCATGAAGGATCGTTTAATTAGGGATCGCGTTGTAGTCTGCCTTCTGGACGAAGCACTGTCAGAAGAGCTTCAAATGGATCCCAAGCTAACATTGGCCACCGCACTAGCGAAAGCCAGAACAATTGAAACGGTAAGTGGCAGCAAGCAGACTTGAAAGGGCGTGAAGGTACGAGTCTGATGATGATGATGATGAAGGTACGGGTGCCGAAGCATACATGGCAGCATACGTGGCAAGAATACAGAAGATAGAAAGGAATGCCAAAGTTGCGCGTCGTAAGAAGCACGCTTCTGCAAAAATTTGCGCGCATTGCGCAGGTTCAACGCATCCGCGAACTACTAGTTGCCGAGCGAAGCGGGAAAAATTCTTTTACTGCCAGATGTTGGGGCATTTCGAAAACGATTGTACCATCAAGAACAGAGAAGGAAAACTCGACGGGTAACGGAACCTGATAACGAAGGCCAATTCCTCGGCACAGTCACACCGTGACAAAGCAAGGCGTCTGCGCACTTCGTGACGGTATACAGATCAATGGCCATGAAGTGAAAGCGAAAGTCGATACAAGAGCAGAAGTCGCGGTAGTGTTGAAACTTTCCCAATAATACCGAACTATCTTGATAATGCAGCAAACTTGAGGACCAAGCGATCCGAACTCGGATGGAAGGGACAGTCGCCGCGAGCAGACTGTGCACTACGTCGTGCAAAACCTGCGCATGCCTCTAATGCCTCTACTAGGGCAGCCCGCGATTAAGGCCCTTGGAGTAGTTCGGTTTTTGGACAAACTAGAAACATCAGAAGAGGCCGCGAAAAAGTACCCGGGGCTGTTTGAAGGAATCTGATCTCTAGCAGGAGAGCACACGATTCGGTTGGTGGAAAATGCAATCCCCTACGCAGTGTCAACCCCACGCAGGATTCCCATCCCGACGAGGCAAGCCATTAGGGTGGAACTTGACAGGCTTGAACGGTAGGGCATGATCGGAAAGGTCGAGGATCCGACAAAATGGTGTGCTACAGGAGACTACCTTTTGGTATAACCTCTGCACCAGAAGTTTTTCAGAGGAAGTTCACGCAAGTTCTGGAAGGGCTAGACGGCGTTTTGAACTACATGGACGATATTGTGGTGTTCGGAGCAAATAAGGCAGAACACGAATCTCATCTGCACAAGGTGCTCGAGCGACTACAGCGGGAAGGTGTGACGCTAAACCAGGAAAAATGCTGTTTTTCAGTCCGAGAAGTGCCCTTCCTTGGCCTGATTTTTGGCGCTGGGGGAGTGCGGACACATGCTGATAAAAGCGCGGGCCATCAAACAACTTCCGAGGCCTCGGAACGTATCAGATGTCCGTTCTCTTCTGAGAATGATGAGCCATCCTGCTGCGTTTCTTCCAGATGCAGCGTCGATGAATGCGCCTCTGCGCAGCCTTCTGCGCAAGGACAGTGACTGGTTTGGGCGGACCGCGAGAAGACCAAGCATTCTGCAAGATCACGGAAACCATCAGCTCGGACAGTCGGCCGCGGCGCAACTCTGACTTCACGCGCGGTGCACCTGTTGCTCGGCGCATGCGCATTGACTGCTTCGGCTTGGCCCGGTGACCTTGGCCTTACATGGCGTGGTGACGCTGTTGATTAAAAAAAAAACAAAAACAGCGAAGCTACCGGACATCGCAGAGCCACACGGTATGGTCGCATCATCGGGACGCCGAAACGACTTGGAATCAATGATTAACTACGGGCTGTGTTGTAGAGTTCCTATGAATGTACTTAGCTTGAAAAAAAAGGAAAGATGTGACGTCAGCCTGTCGATAAGAACGAGCGCACTTCTTTCGCTTAGACGTTCAGGTCAGGCATTCCACGCTTCTGTATATATTGAACGTCACCGCAATAAACGGGGCAGTCCCTTAACACCGCCCAACGATGCCTGTCTGCAATACCATCTGTGTCTCGAATATTTGATTGTTCAAAGTACCAGGAACACGCTTAACAACCACAGTGACAGTACCCTTTCGCACGCGTATGCCCGTTGCAGGCAACGGGCACCCATGCATCGAACATTTCTTTCATCAGCGGTCGGTGTTTCTTCTTCATTTCTATCTTCACATCCATCCTCAAACAGAAGAACTGCAGTCAGACCCCTGACTACTTCGTACACATAGTTCAATTTTAGCCGCCGCGGTGGCTGAGTGGTTATGGCGCACGGCTGCTGGCCCGAAGGACGCGGGTTCGATCCCGGCCGCGGAGGTCACATTTCGATGGAGGCGAAATTCTAGAGGCCCGTGTGCTGTGCGACGTCAGTGCACGTTAAAGAAACCGAGGTGGTCGAAGTTATTCCGAAGCCCTCCACTACGGTGTCTCTCATAGCCTGAGTCGCTATGACCAAACCAAACCAGTTCAATTTCACTAGCGACATACGCCACGACTAAACTGTAGCGTGATATACAGGGTGTTTCATTTTATTCAATGCCGGTGCATTGTTAATGAATTTCGAAGTCGATATATACTTCATTCATCAATTAACTCCAATATGAGTGGAGGAAGTATCCGGCTGGCCAGACAACTGAACCTGTAAAAGCGATGCTCGACAGCAGTATCATCTTAAAAATAAAATCCGTGTATCGAATACAGTGAAACGCCCTGTATATTCTTGGCAGTCGACCGGAGACGCAACAGAGGCGCGGTCCACTCACGAGAGCAGCTTGTTGCATTCCTTGCAGCGGAAGCAGTTCTTGTGGTAGAAGTTCTTCTCTGCGATGATGCGCTCGACGGGGTAGACGTGCGTGCCGCACTTGCGGCAGAAGCACTTGCTCTCGTCGATCTTGATCTGCACAAAGCGAGAGAGGGAAAAAGAGGCGACGGCATTCGTTATTCATTTATTTAAGGGAGTGCGCTAGAGGGCACCTCACTTCCTTTCTATTCCTTTGCTTAAAGTGCAAGGCAAAAATTGCTAATGGCATAGCTCTGTTAGGCCAGGATATACGTAGCGAAAGCGCGGAGCCTTCTGTATCGGAAGAGTGCATTCACTATATGCGCCTTTATTCATGGTTAAAGCTTGAGCGTCGTGGCGGATGTCAAAAGAGGCAATAAATACAAAAAAGCCGTCTTGGCGGATTGGTAACGTCTCAGCCTCAAAAGCCAAAGGCCCTGGTTCGATTCCAAGCCTTAGCACAGGCTTTTTTTTTGTCAGTGAGTGTGCGGGGAGGTTTCAGTGGCTCCCATAGATACCGCCACCGAATACGTTGGTTAGCGGTTAAGCGCAGGCTCTGTTAAGGCGCATTTATACTCCGGAGTAACAAGCGCGCGCTGCACGGCGACGTCACGTCGGCCTAAGCGAGAGCCTCTATACTCCAACTGCGCTTGACCGCCGGCGTTTCGGCTCACTCTGACCGCACTGGCGGAGCCTTGGAGCATGTCTCTGTTTCGCGCCGAATGCGCCAGCCGCAGCCGGCCCGGCCACCAGCCAAACCGATTCGGCTCCGCGGCGAGACGCGCGTTGTGACGTCATGTGCCTCCTCGGAGCACCGCCACGGCGAAATCGCAAGTTCGCGGCCAGTAAAGCTTTCGCTTTAAAAGAAGTGCAGCTCATAGCTGTGCCTCCTTTCCTATTAGATCACTCGGCGGACCATAGGCCTGTTTGGCTCAGTGGCTGCGGCATTCGGCTGCCGAGCCCAAGATCGTGGTTCGATTACGGCCGTGTTAGACACGTTTCAATGGATGCGAAATGCAAGAAAAAAAATCGCCTGCGGGGAGCGATTTCGGTGCACACCGAACAACTCTTGTGATGGGGTCCTCACGTGCGCTCATAGAAGAGTGACCCATTAGCTCAATCACCGCCTACTGCGAAACACCCAAGCTCCGGAAGTAGGCGCAAGCACTCGCAGGAGACGATGGAATGGCGAACGTGTCACTGTTACGTGAGGCGCACGTGACTTGTGGCGCTTTTGCACTCTCATCTTATGACGTCACAACCGGCAGGAACAGAACCCGAAGCTTTCGGCGAAAAAAAAACGCTGCGATGAATTTTTTTAAAGCATGCCGGTGCATCGTTCCACAAGTTCTCTTGTAAAAAAAAGGTCCTGCACACTGTTGTCAGCAAAAATGGAGAACCCAAGGGCGTGCACATTAAACGTCGTGTGAAGAAACACAGCTGCTCACATCCAGGGGAGACAGTTTGTTGCTTAAAGCCACGTGTGTCACCTCATGAAAGAAACACGAGACACTGATTCGTCCGCGATCGGCAAACTTGATGATAAACAAGCACCGTACCGTAGATGTAAAGGCAGGGAAATGGGGGTATAGAGGACGACAGATAAAGACTTGCGTGCGGCAAAGCCATAACCTTTTGTGCAATCACAACGGCCCCAGGAAAGGGAGCAGTGCTTGGCACGCCTTCGGAGCAGTGGTCCCGCTTGTAGGATTTTCGTCTCCATCAGCAGGAGATCATTTAGACGGCTCAGTACAGAGCGTATAATGACCGACTCTCGGCACTAAGTGCAGGGTATGCACAAAGTAGCGTCCGCTTCGAAACGGGCTTGTGGCGGGCGCCTGCACGCTCGTATTCTTATCACCTCATTTTGGTGTAGCATTAACTATTATTGTCTTAAGGTTCACCCTTCATTCAGTTAAAGGCTTCTGGAACTTTAAGGCTACAAAAAAAATTGTCTCCTATGTTCATTTGCTCTCTGCCATCCATTTTCTAACCGGTTCTTTACTGACTGCCCACGGGGGAAAAGTACAGGCAGCCCCAATGTAAAAGGAAACCCGTTATCCGCACTGCAGCAAGAATTACTCCATAATTATGAGTAAAGCACGACCCTCTTTCCTCTGTTCTGAATAGGTTTGCATCCATAAAGCCCATGGCGCACTTCAAACTTACGCCCAGAAGTAACAACAACGTTCGTTCATGAGTGCAAGTTGCCTGTACACGCTAGCTTTGTAATCCTTAACGCATAATGCCTCACAGATGCTGGTCATGGCGGCATCAGCATCTGGATTAATACCGCGAGTTTCTGATAAAATATGTTCCATTGTTTCTTCGGACTTTTCGCACTGCATATAATGAGCTATTAGCTTGTGTATATTCCGTTCCGTAATTAAGATTTCTACGGTGCATTTCTCGTAGTCGAACCAGCAGGACGCTAAACTGCGATGATGATGCATTTTATATTGCCTAATATCCGGTTCCTTTGTCATCTAACTGTAATCCAAACGCCCTTTAGGACTTTTTACGAAACCCCTCTTCCGCTGTACGGCGGCCACCAAACCCAAAAGAACATTATTAGCCGTCCTAGACTTAATTGTATCCTCGTCAGACCACACATACATTGCAATGCGTACCTGCCTTTCGTAGAGTTCTCACAAAACGCGTCACTTCTGCAGTCTAAATGCCACAGGCAGTCATAGAGTGCTCACTGTGCTCACAAGTCAGACTTTCAAGAACTGTGTAACAATAAGGGCGCTATGAGCAGCCCTTCACGATGATTGCTTTGTCTCAAAAGTTTCCTGCTCATCATCATCATCGTCACCCTAACTACGCCCACTGCAGGGCAAAGGCTTCTCCCATGTCCATCAAACTAACCCTCTTCTTTGCCAGCTGCGCCCACCGTATGCCCGCAAACTTCTTAATCTCGTCCGCCAGCCTACCAAAAACCCACTGCCAAAAACTTCTAATTTATCGCGCTTTACCAGGATACCATTTGTAATTCGGATTCAAAATACGCATTCACTCGGGCATGCTTCAACTAAATATGCGCCTTAAGACGTTGCTGTGTGTTTCCGAAGGCCCAGATGGTTTGCTTTGGTTTGGCTTATGGGGGTTTAACGTCCCAAAGCGACTCAGGCTATGAGAGACGCCGTAGTGAAGGGCTCCGGAAATTTCGACCACCTGGGGTTCTTTAACGTGCACTGACATCGCACAGTACACGGGCCTCTAGAATTCCGCCTCCATCGAAATTCGACCGCCGCGGCTGGGATCGAACCCGCGTCTTTCGGGCCAGCAGCCGAGCGCCGTAACCACTCAGCCACCGCGGCGGCTCCGAAGGCCCAGAGACCAGTAGCATAGAGCACGGAGAAAGGTCAGAGAGAAAGACCTGTTAAATATTCGTGCGCAGAATTTTTGCGTACATTATGGAAACACCCAGAGTTGAGAAATATATCTCGCTTAAAGCTGACAAACTGAACTTTTTCTCGGGTCTTTCGAGGATATCCGAACACATCAGGTACCATAATGAGCTTGCACCGTTTGCAGTAGATCGCGGTCCCCGTCACTCACTCTCTCCCCCAGGGCACCTATTTACGCAGAGCGAGACCCGAACACCAGAGAAGAAGCCGGCAACAAGAAAACGAACGGCGCAGCGGCAACTCACTCAAGAGCTCCGTGGAAAAACGGGCCGTGTCGCAACAGGCCACAACCTGAACGGCTGGACGACGGCCAAGCCCGTGTTCTAAAACGAAGCGGCGTCGCGACGGTATCCGTCAGGGGTGTCGGCAAGCGAGACAACCCTAAACTCCCAAGAGCCGTGCTGCTCTCACGTCTCGGACCACGGAGCAAGCGTGCCGCCCCGCGGGACAGGCGCGAAGGGGACACACTCCGCCACTGTCTACGCGTCAAGAGGGCTTTCCGGAGATAACTCCTCCCGTAAGAACTGGGTCGGCTCTGTCCTCGGCCGAAAGAAGAGGCTGCTAGAAGTAGATGTCAGAGAACACCCCATGTCTTAGAAGGACTATCACTCCAAATAGAAAGGAATAACAAGGGAGTAAAATGTCCTCAAGCACCCCCCCTTATAGAAGGGAGAGTGCTAGAGGACAGATTACCCCCTTTTTACTCTAATATATATCCGTATTCGTTTTTAGAGTGATGACCACGGCTATGGCTACAACTGCCGGTGTTGTCTTTGGAGACGTCTCAGGGTATATCAGTTGTGGGCGACGCTTGACGTGTCCGCGTGTTTATAAAAGCCCACGCCTGTTCTTTAGCGGCCAGACGACTGAAGAGTATGGGTTCAAGGCTACGCGGCAGACAGAAATACAGGCGAGTGCCTGATGCTACACAAACCCTGACGAGCTTACGAAAGAGCCTTAGGCTTGAAATGCGCGAGGCATACTGAGATTGCGAACGCAATGTAAACAGAACTCGCGTCGTCTCCTAACGAGGACGCGCGTCAGCTGTTCACGAAGAGCCAAGAGGATGCACGTGTGCAGATATAGCGCGAGCATGATTTCAAGCTGACTGCGAAAACAAACAACCTCGGAACCATGAGTCAAATGCTTCGTGCAAGATAGTGCAACATCCCACAAAAGGTGTAGGCGGAGATGTTTAACGAGGAACATCGTCGGGGTAGTAAACGGGGTGTGGTTTCCATTTAATGCGGGGGTTAATCGGCCGACCTTAATTACGTGACACCGCAGAAGAAAATTCCAGGCCACCGAAAGCGAGGAGGTGCTGTCAAAGTCTCACCATGGCGGGATGGAGCGACCTGAAATAGTCGGTGCCCAATTTCTCACCGGTAAACGTGTACCGTAAACTTTCTTACGCTCAAAATCTCCGACGATGCATTAGGAATGTTGACCAACTTGCCCAACTTTCCACATTAAATAGTCCGAAATTATCTTTACACTGCTTAGCCTGCGCTTTGTGCACGTTAGATTCCGCAGAATTAGACAACCCATAAAGTTGCAGAGAAGGAGATATGAACTGCAACAAGGTGACCATGCAGACTGGTTAGTGAGCATCATACATAATGGGACCAGTCAACAAACACGGGAGCACCCGGCGAAGAAGTACACAGGACCGTGCTGTCTTGTTTTCTTCACCTGATGCTATCGTGTGTGTTCACTGGTCCCGTTATGCACAACGGAGATATGGGCCAGGCCGCAGCTCACTAACCTATGAGGCACCGCTTTCATGGGCATTAACCGGGGCGTAGCTATCGCTAATCAATCCGGGATACATTCCCTCTCCCCTTTTAAGTGCCAAAAAAAGGCATCCCAAAATAAAAGGCCATTTCCTCCCATTACATGCCACTACTCTGCTTTAATTATCTTGCTCTACTGAGGAAGATTCAGAGTGCGCACTTTTACAGCTGCGCTCATAAGCACTATCTGCGTGCTGGCTGAGAATTCTTTTTAGCCTGCTCTTTCTAGTCTTGCTATAAAAGTACAAGCCCTGCTGCGCTATCCTACGAGGAGGTGGCATC
Source organism: Amblyomma americanum (assembly GCA_030143305.2). Lineage (NCBI taxonomy): Eukaryota > Metazoa > Arthropoda > Arachnida > Ixodida > Ixodidae > Amblyomma > Amblyomma americanum. The sequence goes on from JARKHS020016003.1 coordinate 80,459, forward strand.
TGTGTGGGCAGTAGCGTTTACCACGTCGCGTGGCTTCATACTTCGCGAACCGAGAGCCGAGCAACTTAGAAACTTTTTACGCAGCAAGTTTTAAGACACTGTCCTCCTCTGCCAGCAGCGGAAGATGCAGGATTCAAAACGAACTAAACACAACAGCTGCAAATGCAGGAGTCAAAGCTGCGAGGCAAAACGACAATCACAGCAGCGACAGCGGGCCACAGACTCGGGACAGGACACTCACTTGCCTGAGCATGGAGGACCACGCCGTTCGCGACTGGGGACAGACACGCCGACCCTTTCCTGGAACTCCTAAGGACACCCACACTCGCCTTCTTCTCACCAGGCGCCGACCTGGTCCTGGCACCAACTCGAGTTCGCAACAGCAGCCAGACAACAAGGGCCGCACATCCAGCTATCACGGACACGACCGTCATCACCCACAGGTCGTCCATGACCACTGTCATATAGTCTTCTGGACACCGCGGACACTCAGCGGACGATGGATCGAGAGGGCGTTCCGCGTTCGAAACAAGATGAAGCGAAGGGGACAAAACGGCTGTATAGGGCAGGCTCACGTCCGCACCGCAGCCTCAGTGGCCACTATGTAGGGCCCTCCGCGGAAGTGAACAGCCCGGAGCGCGGGCGTGAGCGACACGGTAACCCAAAGCCGGTACTCGCGACGGAAACCAGACGTGCCTCGGGGCAGACGCCGCAGGCATCTCGGCGGCTCGGTTTCACTCGCGATGTGCGTGGCACCGCCGCCGTTGTCGCGGCAGTCGCAATCGGTGCGTGTGCGTACACTGTTTGGGCGAGTGGTTTACATTCATTCTCGCTGCGAGACGGTGTGCGCACAGCACGGAAACGAGCTCTGCGTGCGTTTCCGGATGCCCCGCTCTTGACGGACGGGAGACGCGTTGTATCCGGAGTGGCTGCAGGCCGCGTCTGTATAGGAGACGAGGCCTTTAACGAAAATGCCCTTCAGTGAGGGTCGGGGCAGGGACGGGTTTGTGAGTGTGTGTGTTTCAACTGGAGACTATAGAGTAACCCCCAGCCAGAAAATGATTACAACGTTTACTCATTGGCGTGGCACAAAACTAAATTTCGCATATGCATACCCTTCAATTCGTTTATGAATGCAATTTTTTCGTATAAGGTGAGATTTCACTACAACAATCAATATATCCGCAGATCACCCGACGGCAGTCTTGCATTCTTTTTTCTACAAAGGTTTTTGCTATCGTCAAAAGCGCTCCCCATTGTTTTGCTATGGCAGTCTTAACTGTTCTATGCGTTCGGTGGGAACACTTTAAAAGAAAGATTTTGCTACATATCAGAAAACTGAAACATAACCTTCAATATTTCCATAACTGTATCTTACAATTTTTCAATTTTCTAAAGTTTTGTCCGAGAATGGCGAGTATGTTTAAAGGGAAAATTTCGGTCGCAACGAGGAGACGAATTTAACTGCTCAACTTGAAAACTTAATCGAACTTGAAAAAAAATCAAAGGAATCGTGTATCTGCAGAAAAACTAACTGCCCACCGAACTGGCTAGAGGAAGTGTTCGCTTCCCATTCACGCCTGACTGCATGCTAACGACGTGCTCCCCTTGTTTATCTTATTAACACCTTTAGGCACTATAAGGGGTATAACCTGTGGTGTAACTTCTCCCTTTTAAACTGTTTCGACCTGTACGTCTGTAAGGTGTGACACATTCACAACGTAGGTCCCACTTCTCTAGTGTGAACTAAACGAACTAGCTGCAGTCGCTAGCGCGAAAACGCGCTCCCATCGTTTCCATTGTTCTTGTGGACGGAGCTTGAAGTTCTAGCCGGCATATCCGTTTTATGGCTGGGCCGACTATCAGATGGACTCTCGGCAGTGTGTAGCCGGGTACAGAACATTATGTGATGCAGGTGTGTGGGAAAAAAAAATGCTGCGTTTTCTCGCCAACTCAGACAGCTGGCATTTGTTCCTTGAAACAGAGTACCGACGACTTGTTATGTATACTTGAAGGCTTTTAAGCGAACATCTCGGTTTTGGTTTGTCTCTGCGGCTGAAATAGTTTCTTGTTTCTGTTTTCCTGTGCACCAGCAGCCACAAGATTTTCTCCGCGACTGTACCGTATACCGAGTGAGGCCATCTATAAAACTAGCATAAAGACTTTCTGCACACTACTTATAGCCTCTATTGCCTTCACATAGATATTTCATTTTGTGTGTTCACAGCCTGTAGAGTGTCTATGTGTATGGCCATGCATTTATAAATTGCCTATGACTGCCTATAAGGTTTGTATTGCCCATAGACTAGACTATAGGACTTGTCAGTAGACAGTCTATAAACTTTAGTGACAAACATCTATTGACAGTCTACAGAGCGCCTAAAGAAATTTCTTTGAGGAAGAAAGACCCAGCACAGGTGCTAGTTACTGATGCTCACAAACAATCTGAGGCTGACGTGGTTGCCGGAGACTATATGCAGGCTAAGCGTCATACTGAAGGAATGAGCGGCGTCAACTGACCGGCTAAATAAAATCCTGCACGCTTCGAAAGTTTTGTAGAATGTTACTACACATAACAGTTTTGGTTATTTGAATTTCAGTTGGTAGTACGAACGGCCCATTTTACGGCTGGAAGCCTGTTAGTGTCCTCCGCGGAATAACGCGATGCTGCGTTCGTGTGATCCCTGATCTCGCTGTACTGGTCGCACCTGTACCCCCCCCCCCCCCTCCTCCTCCTCAGTTGTATAAGCATAGTGCGTATATCAGCTCCAGGCACAAGACCGGTGTTACCTTTACATATATGTGTGCGCCAGAGAATGCATTTGCAGCCGCCGCGGTGGCTCAGCGGTTATGGCGCTCGGCTGCTGACCCGCAAGACGCGGGTTCGATCCTGGCCGCGACGGTCGAATTTCGATGAAGGCGAAATTCTAGAGGCCCGTGTACTGTGCGACGTCAGTGCGCGCTAAAGAACCCTAGGTGGTCGAAATTTCTGAAACCATTCACTACGGCGTCCCTCATAGCCTGAGTCGTTTCTTTGGGACGTTAAACACCATAAATTCAAACCATAAACCAAACCGAATACATTTGCGGCACTAAATGCTATAAAATTAGCTGTCAAGTGAGCTTTCCGTCTAGCATTGCAATAATAATAATAATAATAATAATAATAATAATAATAATAATAATAATAATAATAATAATAATAATAATAATAATATTAATAATAATAATAATAATAATAATAATAATAATAATAATAATAATAATAATAATAATAATAATAATAATATTATTATTATTATTATTATTATTATTATTATTATTATTATTAAGAAAAAGAAGAATTGATTTTGGGGGAAAGGAAATGGCACAGTATCTGTCTCATATATCGTTGGACACCTGAACCGCGCCGTAAGGCAAGAGATAAAGGAGGGAGTGAAAGAAGAATGGAAGAAAGAGGTGCTGTAGTGGAGGGCTCCGGAATAATTTCGACCACCTGGGGATCTTTAACGTGCACTGACATCGCACAGTACACGGGCGCCTTAGCGTTTTTCCTCCATAAAAACGCAGCCGCCGCGGTCGGGTTCGAACCCGGGAACTCCGGATCAGTAGTCGAGCGCTCTACAATGTGCAGTACAGCCTGCGTATTCAGTACCACCTGTCCGCAAGTTTCGCCTGCTCGCCAAAACTATCAAGTTAAGTTCTTCGCATTCTTGGGATTAATAACGGCATCACAAGAGGCACGTCATGAGCGCTTCGATTAAGTCTGCGGAGAACTTCTAATCACTAAATGCTTCGGATTAAACACAGTCATCTGAACAATCTATTTTCTTTATACCGAACGCACAAAATTTGGCGAGAAAATAAAGTGCCAAGAAGCAGCTCTCGACTCAGCCGGGCCAACTCGACTCGACTCGACTCGAATCGACTCGGGCTAAAGATGAGGACACCAAGATGGCAGCTTTAGTGATGTGATTTTGCATTCTCCCACGACAAGTGCAGTGCTTTTGCAACCAAAGTCCTCAACGACGCCAAAAAAGTAACTGCATAGGCTAAGCGTTCCAGATTGTCCCGGATCTGCAACGGATGCTCGGCATTCGTACCGTTTGCACATGCAGCACATTCCTGTGAAAAAAAAAAACGACAGAACCGTGAAAAACTACGATAAAATATTTTGTATTTTTGTGGTAACGACAGAACTTTCTGTCGCACTGTAGTTCTTTCTGTAGTACTTGTCTGTAGTAACCACACAAAGTTTTGTTGCTACTGCAAAAATTTCTGTTCTACCTACAAGTTTTTGTTCAAAAGCATTACAGAAAATTTGTTGTGACGGCAGGAATTTTTCTGTTGTCTTTTTTGACTGTGACCCTATACTGCAAAACACTACGCAGCTACTATTATTTCCACAGGCGTCTCAACGTAAGCATCAGCTTAACCAAGCTTACCGAAGGACGGGGCTAACCACCACAGCTGCCAATTATCCTGTCCTATGCAGACTACGCCCGCTCTGTCTTCGCTAATGTCTGAACCTTCATCTCTCCGCCTTATTCTCTGCCACCACCGATTATGTTTCGGTTTAGTGAGTATCGACTCTAACAGAATGCAATTACCTGCTCTGGACGTGGCATGAGAAAAGCAGATAATTAAGAAACTATTAGTTAATGAGATAATTTAGATAAGATAATCAGGTAATAAGCAGGTATCGACTCTAACAGGATTATAATTATCAGCTTCGAGCTTGGCATGTGCGGTGGCTCCCTTTTTCTATTTATTATTGCTGTCGTATTTATGACTCCTTCATTTTATTATTATTCACTAAAATGCAACCAACGGGGTAAACACGCTTCCGGAGCATTTAAAAAAGAAAGCTCGCGCCAAGTACGACGGTCACACTACTACGTCCTTTCGCGTCTACGCTAGAAGATCTACAGCTGTCAGCAACACTCTACAGAGGCTAGTTGTTGTTCCTTCCGTGCTATTTGCCTTGGAACTTGCAGTTATGCGCTATAACCAAAGTTGCCTTTCTCGTCTTACTGTACACCACGCATGGGTAACTGAAGTACACGAGGTAACGTCAAGCTGCATCGTAAAACACAGTGGCGAGAAACGAAAGGGAAAAACCTGCGGCGTCTATACGTGAGCGCATACTGCATGTTTTGCAGCATTCTTCACTAAATTCTACCGCAACCCAATGGCTGGTCACGCGAGGGCTAGACTTACGTGAAGCGTGCCAGAAAGACGAAGAATTTAATTGCATTGTTTCCGCCAGGACTCCACGCAAACGGTCAACGGGGAACGGGAATGAATGGTAGGGTTTATTCGGGTGACATTCAATTAACTCCTCTGAAGTGCTAAGCTATACCTGTACAACGAGAAGCACAACAGTAAACAGCAGCTTTCATATGGAAATAAGGGCTGATGAAGATATGCACGCAAGCACTTGCACTGCGTTTTTCGCCACGAACTGTAAGTTTTTTTTTTTAATGAACCATGCTGTTTACAAGTACGTCGAACCAACTAGTGCGGTGGAAAGTGAAGTGCGCATCAGAATCATCATCATGGTCAGCTGGGCGCCTCCACTGCTGCAGAAAACCCCTAACTTTGATATTCAATTCAACCTGCCCTGTGCCAACCGCGGTCACTGTGTTACAGTATATTTCCTAATCTTACTTAGGGCTGCGATTTCGGCAAGTTGGCACCGGTTCATAGCTTAACAAAGCGAAGACAGACAGGACAAACAGCACGCAGTACAAGCGCTTTATTAAATTACGAATTATAATCCTTATCTCCCCGTCTCTCCTTGAACCGTCCCCGGTTAGGCTCTCCTTCAAACTAAAATTGAATGGCACGATCGGGCCAACGATAACGAGCGTTATCTGCAGCAGAGGTTAATCATCATCATCAGCAGCAGCAGGAGCCGTTTAACTGCGCCCACTGCGGGACAAAAAAGACAGCTGCCATATCCCTCCAACTCACCATGTCCAGTGGCAGCTGCGGCAACCTTATTCGCGCAGGCTTCCTATAGTCGGACACAATTCAAGAACTATAAGCTACTTCTCGCCGTCAAAGGACCCCCTTCCAGCCAATGGCGTCGGCCGATTCTCATGAGCCTGCTAGCGCGATAATGCAGGGAGTGGCCAATGAAAGGGGATAGTCCCCCTCCTTCTATGGTCCGGGATATATCCCCTGCCTGCATTGTCACGCCGGTCCTTGCATTGTCACGCCAGCAGGTTCATGAGAATCGGCCGACGCCATTGGCTGGAAGTGCGTCCTTTGACGGGGAAAGGATATATATAGTCTATATATAGTCTCATCCACCGACCTGACTCTGCCGCCCCCTGGTATGATGGCCTTCTCTCGGAATCTACTCCGTTACCCTACACTCTAAACATCAATACACATATATGGGACTAAAAAAGGGAGTAAGCTGTCCTCTAGAGCACTCCCTTTTATAAAAGAGTGCGCAATGGATGACAGCTTACTCCCTTTTTTACTCCTTTGTGTTTAGAGTGTAAGGGACCACCGGTTGGTTGTCCTGATTTCGAATCACACGCGCTGCAGACATTGCAGGGGGGGGGGTCAGATCCTCACCTTGTTGAACTTGTTCTGCAGCCTCTGCTTGTCGATCTTGACCTCCTCGATGACGCCGCTGTTCTCGTGATGACTGTGCTGCTCCTCCTGTTCGTGGGAGCTGCTCGTGAAGCTCGACTTCTGAGGGGACAGAGCACGGAAAAAAAAAAAGAGACGCTCAGCGATTCGACCGACGACGCGGTTCTTCGAACACGGGCTAAAAATGTCCGCGCACAGCACAAACACGCGCACACACTCGCGCTTACAGCGCGAACTGAAAACTCTCAGACCACAGCGCCGAGCCCGCAGCTGGCGTCCGACGTAGCATCGTCGTTCGCGCAGCTGCAGCCGCCTAACCACTTGTCCGTCCGCAACCGAGTCTCTCGCTTTCTGTCAATCTCGACGGAGAAAAGTCATACGCGTGAGTCACGTAATCTGCCAGCTTGTGCGCGCGCTGTGTATACGAACAGCTGCGCGGTAACAGGAAAAGTTCGTTTAGTCATTTCTCAATGCTGCAACAAATTTTTTGGGACGATAGTCATGCAGGAGTGAGAACATAAACATGCACAGACAAGCGCTATGCTTGGAATCATAATTAAAGGTAGTATAGGTATAGCGAGAGCATTAGGCATGATTATAGTCGGATACAACTCAAGAACAAATCGGCTTTTCCTCCTCGAAGGACCCCCCTCCAGGCAGTGGCTTCGGCCGATTCTGATGACCCTGCGAGCGTGACAATGCAGGGAGCGGCCCAACAATGCAGGGAGGGAACTGTCCCCTTTCTTCTGCCACTCCCTGCATTGTCACGCTAGCGGGCTCATGAGAATCGGCCGACGCCATTGGCTGGAAGGAGGTCCTTTGTCGGGGAAAAGCCCCTTCGTTCTTGAGTTGTATCGGACTATAGGCGTGATTGAAAACTAAACATTTCGGCAGATTTGCCTGTCATGATGCATCACAGAAAAGTTGCAAAAACATTGCGGAGATGTATTATCCTAACTAAAGTGAGTTTCAGTTTTATAAATAAACGAAATCAGGGCACTCCACAGCAATACGGTCATGCGGCATGTGAATGCAGCGCAAGTGGATGCTAGCCACTTGGCAGGCATGACATCGTTAACCCTGAGCGAATGCCATTAAGGCAGCCTGAGATCTGAGTTGTTTTTTTTTTTCAGCGTTGATAAGGGCTTGTCATGTGACGACACGGGTGCCATTTTATTGTTCAGCACGTAGCTTCAGCAGTGCAAACCACAGCAGGTGCACGATAAGCCTATCACAAACGCGCGGCGGCCTTTCGCCTTGCTCCATGAACAACAAAATGGCGACGCTGCGACGTCGCTGAGTCAAGGTAAAAAGGAAAATGAACTATCATGGCAGAAACAAGCCGCCGACTTGTCAGGGATGGTTCGTTTGCTGAGGGGAGCATGTGGAGCTCTTAAACCAGTAGTAGTTTGAGTAGATAAAGCGAATGCTCACGCCCTGTATTTCTTTACAATTTATTAATAAGGTGTGCTTTTGTTGCTTAAGCCACCAGGCCGCCGCGCGATCTGCCTTTTTTCTGATTGCAAATCGCTTGCGCGAAAGCGCCTATCTAGACATACTCTACTTACAGGGCTATACCATTGAAACTACCCTCCTGTCTTCATTGCAGAAGCTACCAGTTTAATGACCACGAAAACACTTAAGCATGGACCTCTCGCATCAACTGCCTGACGTGTACAGCTCTTGAGAGTGTGACTCATTCCGTATCGTCACCGACATCTCTAACTGTCGATCGAACCTGATAGCAACTTCGCAGTACAAAATGGAAAGGAATAAATGTGGCACGGGAGTGAATCCTTAGGGACTAAGTGAGTTGACCAAACTCTACCGCCATAGCGACTAGTTCCGAAGGTGCAACCAGCACCAATTTGAGCAGGGTCCGAACGTTCGGTGCGAAATTAAGTGCCCCAGTTGCTTCTCTTCTAGTCGGCTCTGGATCAAGTGCATGTTACGGAGCAGCTGCATAAAGAAGCGTGCAGTGGCTTATCTACCATAACCTTAACTACAGCAGTCCGTAACAGCTTAAGACTCTAGCGCTTTCCGCAACGCTACATCTCTTAAAAGCAAGCGTGTCCAGCCAGCAAAGAGCAAGGCAGTGCATAGAAAGCAACAGGGTTGCATTAAAGGTCACTGGCCAAGAACGTTATTAAAGGCCAAGAACGACTGCACGTTCAGATCTCGACAGGCTGATCATATCCCGACGTTCTAGGCTTTGGAGCGATCCGAATTAGGGGCTGTATTTTGAAACGGTTCATTTCCTGACTCATATTTCTAAACTTCTTGCCGCCGCTCAGCGGGCTACCGATTGTAACGTCAGGGCTGACACCCAGGAAGCAATTTCATTGCCCGGCTCAAAGATCAATGGCGAGTCCGTCCTATCGCAAAGAGGCAGCGAAATGCAACGACACGAGCAACCGTTTCAAATTACGGCCCCAGGCATGAGAACTGATGTACCGGCCACACACATCGCACCACGGCGACGCTAACTGCGCGTCCTCTAGCGGAGGCGCTCAGAAGCGCCACCGCTCCCTAGTTGTTTAGTTGAGGGCGGTCGACTTACTAGAGATTTTATGTCAATCGGCACGATGTCCTCTGCGCAGCGGTGATTCAGCACTTCGTGTTTGTTATTCAAAGGGCAGATGTAGCTGTGCTTCTACCGGGGAAACAAAAAGAGAAGCAAACAGGCGCCAAAAACGTAAAAAAACTGGGAGGGTGTGCAGGCAATGCAAGTTACACGTTGGGTGCACACATCTTCAGCGCGAGGTCAGTGCGAATGAGTTAAAAGCAAAACAAGATGGCCATCAAACAATAAACAGTCAGGCTGGGGGAGGGGGGGGGGGGGGAGGCGACATAAAGTAAGAGAATGCAGCGCAGTCAGTGTGATGCTCTGTCAAAAGTAAAAAGCACAGCGGCTGACGCCGGGTCGCGAGGAGCTCCCTTGTAAACTGAGGCGCTCTGAAGCTTCAATGTACAAGAACAACTGCCCCCCCCCACCCCCCCTTCCCCCCAGCCTCCAGAGCGTTACAGAACAAATGCGATATCGCGTACCGGCGTCACCTTTAGGTAACTGTCTTCGCAGTGCCTTTAATATTGAGAGTCTGAATTTCCCTGTGGACCGCCAATGGGAACTCACAAGCGGCGACGGGGAATAAGCGACAACGCATATAAGCGGGACAACAATGACTAAAGGCCGATATAAGCCAGGCAAAGTCCTGTTTCTAATATTTCTCACTCAATTCCTGTTTGTATTGGATGTCTACGTTAATGGTGACTCGGCAGCTTTTGGCACTCAATGAAAGCAGCGGCAAAAGCCTGGGAGCAGGCTTGTAAGGCGACGTGCGTTTATGTTTGAGTGCACGGCAGTTGAAAGTGTTTTCAGTCGTGCAAATGCGAAACGGCTTGCCACGATTGTGCATGGAGGTAGAATGAAAGCGTGCAACCTTTCGTTACATTGTTGCAAGGGTAAGAAGCGTGCCGTGAGGTTAACTCAAAAGCCGTATAGTTAACACATATCTTTTCCTTGCTGGTTTCCTGATTTTTTTTTTCAGATTTGCGACAGAAACGAGCCATGATGCGGCATCTTCTAAAACCTTTACCAGCTAAAATTTGAGTCCTATATGCAGTCTCTAGGCAGCTGTATGACAGCGACGCAATATAGGGAGAGGGCAGGCACATGACTTCTTACACGCACAAAGTAAACTATTAAGGGAGGAGAAAGCCTCAGGGTGCTTGTCAACTTTTGGACAAGTGTACTTGTCTTCGTCTGGGCAAAGCGTCCTTATATAATTGGCGGGGTTTATATAGGGTCTTTCCTCATCCACGCAGTGAAGGTCCTATATAAACCCCACCAATTATGAACGCTTTGCCAAGACGAGGCCAAGTCCTCTTCTCGAAACGTTGGCAAGCACCCCGCGGCTATAATAATACCAATATAACCTTTTTTTAAACAAGAAAAGGTGGGACACTATGGACTTGGCTGCTCCCGGTTAACGATAGTTACCGAAAAACGACGACCGCTAGACGAAACACTGGTGAAACGAACAAAAAATTAAATGGTGATGCAGATTGCTGGCCAGTGACCAGCAATCTGAATCACCATGATTCCTGACCAGACGGTATGCCGTCAAACCCTTGACTGCATAAAAAAATAAATGTCGCGTTGGAAACACAGATATACACGTTTCAAATGTTCTCAGGGGCGAATTATCCACTACCGGAGTGGGCGCAGGGGAGTAGGCCAACGCAGCGATTGCTACCAATCGCAAGTTTTACCGCTTAATATCACCGCCATATACCTTGCTATCACACTCAAGTTAACCTAAAAAAAAAAACACGTGTTCCACGAAGCGATGTTCGCGACCGCGCACCGGCTGTCATCACATTTATTGCTGGAATTCTGCAACAGAGAGTACTCGTTGCAACTTTACCCAGTTCACTGATCTTACACCACCTAATTTGCGTATTGTCCGTAATAACCGTGACATGTAGCTCAGCGAAGACGTACTAGCGTAGACGTATACTGGACGTAGGCTGCGCATGCGCAGTGGTAGGGGGCGCGGCCATGCGGGACCAATGCGTCTGCATAGGCACAGGCGTTCGGTAAACCGGCATACGTCTACGCTGTGCTAAACGTCTCTAGTGAGCGCATGCTGCACGCGCAAGAGAAAGTATACGTACAGTACACAGTCAGCGGACAACGATACGGGACAGGATTTACACGACTGTATTCGTCCAGAACCGATTCGTGTAGTCATCTCACTTGAAAAAGTGACCGCGACAAGCAAAGTTTTCCCAGCAGGCACATGACACAGGTGATAAGTGGCAGAGAACGCATATACTGAGTACTCACCAAGGATTCGAAGTCGATGCCGGTACTAATCACCTCGCGTGATGGCGAGAGTGCGCCATTCTCCTTGATTGTCCGTTCGTACTGACACTTCTACAAGGGCAGTCCGCATGCCATGGAAAACGCACATACACACGCACACTTTTCATGCCGAGCAGAGACAAACACAAGAAACACACAAAACAAAACATAGGTGGGTGATGGTTCGGGCTAATGGGTAATTCACATGAGGTTCCATAGCGCTAAACGAAGGGACAAGACGCAAGCGCTAAACTTCCACTAAACAGTCTATTTGGGCTCACAGGGTTTATAAAATTCAAGGAAGCACTTAAGACAACTTACGTGCGGTAATGCGAAAACATTTGCGCTTGCATTATGCCGCCATCTCGCTGGGCCAGCGTCGTACATTGCGAGGGGGGTTTTCAGTGGGTGCCGCATTATGGCGCTGTGACACGCCAAGCAAGAAGTTTACCGGAAACGTATTTCGCACTAGGTTAATCGCACCCGCCGCGGTGGCTCAGTGGTTAGGGCGCTCGACTACTGATCCGGAGTTCCCGGGTTCGAACCCGACCGCGGCGGCTGCGTTTTTATGGAGGAAAAACGCTAAGGCGCCCGTGTGCTGTGCGATGTCAGTGCACGTTAAAGATCCCCAGGTGGTCGAAATTATTCCGGAGCCCTCCACTACGGCACCTCTCTCTTCCTTTCTTCTTTCACTCCCCCCTTTATCCCTTCCCTTACGGCGCGGTTCAGGTGTCCAACGATATATGAGACAGATACTGCGCCATTTCCTTTCCCGCCCAAAAACCAATTATTATTAGGTTAATCGCGTCATCTTTAATTTATACGTGAGAGAGAGGAAACACATAAAGGTTAATCAGGCTAACAGTTTAAAATTTTACAACAAACACCTCAAAATCAAAAACAAGATTAAACCAATTGCAACCAAAGGGAAGTCTAAAAACCCTGCGCGCGCGCCAAATAAAGCGTTTAGTGCAAGTTTGGCGCTTGTGTCTTCTCCCTTCGTTTGGTGTGAAAACAAACCGAACCTCATGTGAAAGCAAAACAAACGAAACAATGAGGGACAAAAATGAGGAGTACACGACGGCAGAGCCGGAAACGAGAGCACTCTATTTTGTGAAAATACAAAAGAAAGGCGTCCTCTGTCACTTTTCCTATTTTTAACTCAGGGTGAGATGCTTGTAGGGTGCGAGAGGACACAGTATGGTTGCTGACCGTAAAGTTGCGACTTGACTTTCGCCCCTTAACGCACCGCGCTTTAACAAAAACACCTACCTCTGCTTTTTAACCCGCAAATTACGATAGGATGACTGCCACGCTCGAAACAAGCCGTATTTACTGCATCGCTTAATTTCTCATTCGCTGATTTTATCTTTAGTGGCGACTCCACAATTAGGCGCAAAGACGGCCTTGGCGTATTTAACGTTTCCCGCTATAGCCTAAACCACTGAAACTGCAAACCAAGACCTACGGAACTAGATACCTGCACATTTGGCGGGGTCCTATGGGACTACGTGCGCCAACTTTCGTTAACTTTTTGGCCGTTGAGGGCGCTCGGTTGACCTGTTCGTCTGTCATTATCATCATCATCGTCTGCTTTCGAAAAATGATTTTTCTTCTCTCGCTGCCTGCCTGTGCATTTGTCCCGTCTTATTATTTTGAAACCTAGTAATGAACAATGCAAATATGACATTTCTTCAAATCCTAGCGGTGAATATTTTGTTTGCGCGCATGCCAGGCGTGAGACTTTCTGGCATCTTTGCTAGGCAATGGATGAATGATGAATACTCACAACGTAGACAAATGACAAAACTATTGCATCCTTGAAGTAAAATAACTGACGCCATCTTGCTCAACAGGCTAATTGTAGCGCCAAGCCGCCCGTAGCTGCCGTTCCCTAGCGGCAAAAGGCATGAACTAGAAGGTGCGCGCTGGAGCAGTGCCAAATGTGCAGGTCTCTAGTTCAGTAGGTCTTGCTGCAAACACTCCAGCGAGTGTACTCTGAAGTGCTTCCGCATAAAACAAATCAATTTTAAATTAAACTTTACGCAGTTCCGGACGCCTTCAACTAATAAAAAAATCCCTGACGCAAAATCACTCCATTAAACAAAATGATTCTGTCGTTCATGCAACCGGTTCTCAGATGCAGGCAACAAGGGCAATCCCACACGCACCGTGGGACAAACAATGCACACTTCAGTGGCATGCATCATAAAAACACAACTAAGGAAACCGTGGACGGACGTTGCGATCCAACGAAACTTAAAATGAAAAATAATACCACCTCTTGCGTGCACGAGCAAATGCATTCAGCAAGCTGCTTACCAAGTTCAGTGTTCAAGCTGCTCTCGCTGTGTCAGTTTAGACTTAATTTCTTCTCGCATTTAGCAGGCTTTAGCCAGGGCCCATAAAGGATGAGTAATGACCGGTATCAACAATCAGTTACGTGATCAGTTTTCGATAGTGTTATGTTACATGGTAAGTATGCAGCGCAAAAACGCTTCCTATTAAAAAGTGTACACAGAAATTTAGAGACACATTTACAGTGCATCGCAATTTGCGTTCTTGCCTTATTGTTGTCATGCTGCCCTGCTGTTGGCGTTTTTCTGTTTAAAGTTTTTGTCGTTACTGTACAGCAGGCAATCGCCCAGGTAAGAACGCGGTAAAAATCGGGTAAAATTTCTTAACAAGAAGGCCGTACCAGAGACTTGATGTCTATTCCTGTGACGGCAATTTCCCGGAAGGCTTCAGCGTCGACAGTGTCTTTACCGCACGATATGTAGACGTCCTTCTGTGTTCATTATAACAGTACAGAAAAGGAATGCTTTTCGTCAGCCAAGGTAATCACAGTGGCAAAAGCGCGATCAACGGGCTCCTAGCAATGTTACTTATCACTTAAATTATACTTCAAATTAGTTATTCTTATTTATATGAGTTACTACTTCTTATTTCCAAATATGCAAGCATCGCTGAATGTACACCCGGCACCAAAAGTTAAAGGGGCACGCGAATCGCTGCAAAAAGCCTGTTCCTCTGTAACCCTCGGGCTCAGCTCGAAAAAGACAGGTATTCAGCTGATTTCACCCACTAAATACCAGGATGCATATTTGATTTCATGTTATACGCAATGGCTGGGACAAAATTCACCTTTTTTGCGACTTCCGTGCCCCGTAAACTTCTGACGCCAGATGTACACAGAGCCAAAGTCCCGCTGGAGCTTATCAGCTGTCTAGAAGCTTTATGATGTAAAAAGTGATGTAGCGATTTCATTAATTTTTTTGCCACGGTAGTTAAAAACAAAATTATAATGACAATAGCTAACCACAAATACGAGCGACTGCACATATATTTGTGAAGCTTGCGAAGATTTGATGTGAGCGAATTATAAAACTATATATTAACATGAAGCAACTACATGATATCAGTATGTAGGTGCGAATATGTAGGTGAGCGAATTACAAAGCTGCATATTAATATCAGGCAACTATACGATATCATGACGTAGGTGCGAAGTCTATGATCTGTTGAAAACATACGGCTGTGCAAAACAATCATTTCTTAGCGAAAATTACAAACACTGTATGCCAACACGGTTTTCAAAAATTTAGCTCTCCGTAATGCTGGCGCAAGTGGTCAGTGTACTTTACATATTCCGATTATAGGAGCATAAATGTTTTTTGGCACCGTGCAATAACGATTTTAAAGGTGCAAAAAAAAATTCATCGCCTTTGCAACAACAAAGTCACGACCTTCCGGGCATGACAGAGGTACGAAATAAACAAAACAAAATGTGGGTAAGAAACAAAGAATAATGCTTACCAGCTTCGACACCGACACTGGGCATTCGATCTCAGCTCGGTAATAATCATCATCCGTGCCATTAGTCAGCTGTTAGGAACCAAACGTCAAAACAGTGAACATGCATACCGGCGCGGTTACTTCCTGAAGCTTCACGCACCAACAAATAATTATAGAACTCGCAGCCGCAAAATGCGTACCGCCGCCTGAGGCGCAAACTGCTGCACGTGGCATGCTTCTTGTATTCCTCTCGCTAAAAAAAAACAAAAAAACAGAGCGCTAGCCATTTATATACTTTTTCTGTGCACTGAGATACAATGGGTTTTCCGAACAATGACGAAAGTGCACAAGGCTGTCGCAAAAGAAACGGGCGATGAAAAAAAAAAGAAACACGTGGAAGCAAGCTTCCAAATGAGCAGTCTACAACGCAAGGTTTGTATAAGTTATAAATACCGATGCATGAATACAAATAAATGAGAAAAGTAAGCAAACAAAATAGTGAATAACTTACTGCAGTATAATAATAATTACAATAATCAGGGTAACAAATACATAATATTAAATAATGCAGTAAATAATGT
>JARKHS020016004.1:0-43054 GCA_030143305.2 Amblyomma americanum
GGGAGGGGTTTCCTCTAGTTTTTAGTTTTGTTTTTGTTTTTACTGCTCTGTTTTCCCTTTAATTTTTTTTCTTTTGAATGCATTCAGCTTCTTTTCATTTCATCTTGAGTTGGCGTTAAGCCTGGCAAGCATTGCTGGTCCGGGCTTTTTCTTTTATGTTGTTTTATATATTTTCTGAGAGGACCACGAATAAAAGGGTAAGGGGGGGGGGTGCATCATCGCGGTGGAGTAAACCAGTGGCGTTTAAGCCTCGAGCTCACCGGGAAAATAATGGACTATAGTGAGCTACAGCTCAAGAACACAGCGGCTTTTCCCCGTCAAAGGACCGCCTTCCAGCCAATGGCGTCGGCCGATTCTCACGAGCCTGTTAGCGTGACAGTGCAGGGAGGGGTGCCACAATGGAGAGAAGGGTCTATCCCAGGCCGTAGACGGAAGGGATTATCCCCTTTCATCTACCACTCCCTGCTTTGTCTCACTTGCAGGGTCACGAGAATTGGCCCGACGCCATTGGCTGGAAAGGGGGTCTTTTGACGGGAAAAAGCCGCTGCGATCGCTGTATCCAACTTCGTGAGAAAATGTGCTCGCTAGCACGTCGCCATATTTCCATGTTGTGGGCTGTCGCCATGAGCATCGAGTAAGTGATAACGCGAGCGCTCCCCGCGTCTTCCTAATGATCCAGCGATAAGATAACACAGTGGGACTCCCCTTTCTAAAACAGTGCAAATGGGGGTAGATTTGTGTAGGGGGTGTTTGCGTCGAAGGCCGGGAGCCGGCTAGAATTTTTTCGCATTGAGGTCTTTGGCTCCCGCAGAGCGCACTCTAACCAGCTGTTGTTGATCACCAACCCCTACAGCGAACCCCGTGTTCTCGGCAAGAACATATGTCGTAGTCGGCGTTCAACGAACTCACGTGCGAGGAACGGTATGTTCCGTTCCCATATATAGGTAGGGGCTGACTTTCAACCGAAAAAAAAAATATAAAAGTAAGCCGACTTTTAATTTTTGGAAGCGGGTTTTAATCGAAAAAGGTCAGCATCCTTGACGCGCACGCCGCAGCTGAGAATTGCACTCAGTCAGATGAGAAAAATTAACGAAAGTACGAAAGCCAGGGGCGTGGTGAGACGTTTGCACCGATGGAATTAGTAGCGCAGTTTGCCGACAGGGAGGCGCCACCTCCTCGTCAAACGTCGTTCATTAGCTAGCGTAGCGCTCTTCATTGTCATGCCCGCTTATGACAGTGAATTGGTTAGGCAAGTTTCTCCATTTCTTGTAATGACACTCGAAACTGCATACAAGCGTGACGAAAGTCGTCATGTTCAATGTAAACACTGGTGACTCTTCCACATGGTTATCTTGTACAAGTTCATCATCATCATATATATATATATATATATATTGTACAAGATAACCCCTCATGTAAAGCCCTCAAGGGCCCTTGAGGTATCTATAATAACACACACACACACCACACACACACACACACACACACACACACACACACACACACACACACACACACACACCACACACACACACACACACACACACACACACACACACACACACACACACACACACACACACACACACACACACACACACACACACACACACACACACACACACACACACACACACACACACACACACACACACACACACACACACACACACACACACACACACACACACACACACACACACACACACACACACACACACACACACACACACACACACACACACACACACACACACACACACACACACACACACACACACACACACACACACACACACACACACACACACACACACACACACACACACACACACACACACACACACACACACACACACACACACACACACACACACACACACACACACACACACACACACACACACACACACACACACACACACACACACACACACACACACACACACACACACACACACACACACACACACACACACACACACACACACACACACACACACACACACACACACACACACACACACACACACACACACACACACACACACATATATATATATATATATATATATATATAACGAAAGTAGGTTGCGTTGGCTCCGCAGGATAAAGGTTCAAGAGGAGTGCGCACTTCTACAGAGACATTTATTTATCAACGGCCACTGCCACGGTTAAGCAGCAGTTAGTTGCATTGCTACCATCAACGCGCAGACCACGTGATACCCCGCCCCCTCGCTCAGCCTAACTGAACAAACCAGCGACAGTGTGGCGACCTAACTTTTAGAAATGAACTTTCACTTGAGTTCCTCACTAACAGTACCGTTGTTTAACTGCCGTTACGTTTTTTTTTAAAATGACAATAGCATTTCCTTCTCCAAGCCAGCAGCAGCTTTCCAATTATTAACGACTATATTTGTGCGGTACCCACTCGTAAATCAAATGCTCAGGCTGACAAAAAAAGTCATGATAAACTCTGAGTAGCATTTGAGCGGTCAGGAATGCCACATTAGATCGCCGAAAAAAAGCCGGTAATTCATGCGCAATAAATATTATTCGCCGAGGAAAAAAACAATGAAACCTGCGGTTTTAAATAAGCGCTGAAAGAAATCCGGCGAATTAAAAAAAGATGAGAACCGAAAAGTCCAACCCTTACATATAGGCTGCTACAGTAGGCTACAATTTAAGGACACAGCGACTTCTCCCCGACAAAGGATCCCCTTCCAGCTAGTGGCGTCCGCCGATTCTCACGAACCTGCTAGCATGACAATGCAGGGTGGGAGCTATCCCCTTTAATCTGCCACTCCCTGCATTGCCACGCTAGCAGGTTCGTGAGAATCGGCGGACGCCATTGGCTGGAAGTGGATCCTTTGACAGGCAAAAGCTGCGTCGTTTTTTAGTTTTATCTTACTGTAGCAGAAGAGGCAGTGCACTTTGATGAACAGTAAGCCTGCGTGCGGCAGCAGCTGTCTAGTGGCAAATAAAATGTCCATCTACCCCCTCCCCCCCTTTACTGTCTCTTGTCGGAAAAGCGCTAAACACGGATACAGCGCTGCAGCTCCGCCTTCGGCTGACGTGCGCGACGTTTCTTCCCAGTGTATTGTACGCTAGAAGGAACCGGGAATTTGTTTTTCACGGGCGGCTCCGTTAGCCATTCAAGTCTCCAGAATAGTACTTTTCCTGCACAAACAGTTTTTTTTTTCATTTGGCTATTTTTCTTTTTGTTTTCTCCTTGGGTACAAAAAAAGGCCACGAAGTTTCTGGAGATAGTCGTGATACGAGGAGGGAAATGTTTCTTATTTTTTGTTTTGTTTAACTCTCTTTCGTTTCCTCGGCGCTGCTCAAAAAACTTTCTCTCGTCGGGCGCGAACCGGGAAGTGAGTGCGTCAGGAAACGCTTGGCTCGGTTGACGGCGACGCGCACCATTTGGCGTCGCGGGGTCCGATTCAATGGAGGAAGAGGGTCTTTTCACTCTTTTTACCCGTGCGGCCTGAACCGTGTTTAGCCGCTTCTCGGCTGTCTACGTCGCCGAGCCGTCGTGCTCGCTGGAGTGTGCGAACCGAGCAGGAGCTGCTGCTGCTGCCACTGATTTCGGCGTGGGCAGTGCTTGAAAGGAATCTATGAGCTGCACGTATTGGGAGCAGAGAAATTGGTTTTAATGCGTACGCAGTGTATGGCTACGCTTGCGGTTTCGTGTCATCACCATAACGTTCGACCGAACTGAGTTAGAAGAAAAAGAATGGTTGCATTACATAGAGCATCAAGAAATCTCGCAGGGGAAGTCATGAGGTGCACGGTAGGTAATTAATTAATTACAGAAAAAAAATGTCCAGGAAGTGGGCGGGGCCGGATCAAAATAATGATAATTGATAATTGGTTATCGGGGAAAGGAAATGGCGTAGTATCTGTCTGATATATCGTTGGACACCCGAACCGCGCCGTAAGGGAAGGGATAAAGGAGGGAGTGAAAGAAGAATGGAAGAAAGAGGTGCCGTAGTGGAGGGCTCCGGAATAATTTCGACCGCCTGGGGGTATTTAACGTGCACTGACATCGCACAGCACACGGGGTGCCTTAGCGTTTCGCCTCCATCGAAACGCGGTCGGGTTCGAACCCGGGCACTCCGGCTCAGTAGACGAACACCTTAACCACATGAGCCACCGTGGCGGGTCATGTGTGAACAGACCTCTCCGGCTGTTTATTTTATTTTTCGCTTCGCGCAGTCTCTTCGGCTGTCTCGAAAAGGCTTTGTCGCGCCCCTTTATTGAGAGGCAGAGTGATAACAAGGGATCCTAGATATTCATAAAGGACGGCCCTTAGCGAAATTTTATTTGCCTGCTTTGGCGCGGTTTATGGGGTGGTTCGGTACCAGGCACATATCCAAGGGTGAATCCGGGAGGCACCGGACTCCCAATTCTTGCTCAAGCGTGGTGACATGGGCGGGGCCAGACGTAGCCACTGCGCATGCGCGGTCCACTTCCGGTAAACCGGTATCCGTCACCGTTAGTACGTTTCCGGCTTACTAAAAGAAAAGAGTCTGATAATCCAACCTAAGATACTCTTAACGCTCTACTAGTCCTGAGATTTTAAGATTGGGCGGTGCCGATGACGTCACGACCCTCTGGACCAATCGGGGAATATCGTTCCGGAGAAATCCGGTTGTAACGCAGGACGATAAGGGCGTTAATAAAGTATATAGAACTGCGGAAGTCAAAATGTGAGGGAGGAGACTGCTTTGCAGTGCAGCTGTCGGAGGGATCTTTTCTCGCCGGTGAGACTCGGAGAAGTTTTCACTTTATTTTTTTTTCCTGGAACGGTGCTCACCGAAAGGCAGCACTGTATGTAGCACTCGCCCCCTCGCGCGTTTCATCCCCGATCTCCATGGCTGGCGCAGCGTCAGCTGCGTTTCTCGCAGTCCTCATAATCTGCCAGCCGCGCGTCACTGAGTAGTACGAGCAGCTGTCCGAATTCGCGGAGAATGTGTGCGCGCTTATATCGTTGGCCGCCGTATACGGGTGCACCTTCTTTTTTTTTTTTGCGCTGTTTCGTTGCAAACACTTGTGCCGCGCGCGGGCGTGCGGCGGTTGTAAATGTCGCGCCAGTTCAGTGAGCCGCCGCCTGTATGTGTGCTCCGAAACTGCTCCGAAATGCCTGTGTAGCTGCTGTAAAGTGCTCCTAAATGCCTATCTAGTTGCTTCAAAAACTACTGCAATATGTATGTGCAGCTGCTCCAGATTTCTGCAAGAATGCCTATGTTGCTCTAAAGTGCTCCAGAGTGCCTGTTAGTTGCTCGAAAAACTTCTCCAAAATGTTTGTGCAGCTGCTCCAGACTACTCCAAATGCTGCTCCAAACTGCTCCGATATGCCTGTAACTGCTCTAAAATTCTCCGAAGTGCCTATTTTGTTGATCCAGAAACTACTGCGGTATGTCTATGCAGCTGCTTCAAACTGGTCCGAAATGCCCACGTAGTTCTAAATTGCTTTAAAATGCTTAATTAGTAGCTCTAAAAACTCTTCCAAAATATCTGTGCAGGTGCTCTAAAGTGCTTCTCAATGCCTATTAGTTGCTCTAGAAACTTTCCCAAAATGTCTGCAGCTGCTCTAAGCTACTCCGAATGCCTATACAGGTGCTACAAACTGCTCTGATATGTCTCTAACTGCACTAAAGTTCTCCAAAGTGGCCATTTTGTTTATCCAAAAATTACTGCAGTCTGTGCAACTGCTTCAAACTGCTCCGAAATGCTCATGTAGCTCTAAAGTGCTGCAAAATGCCTAATTAGTTCCTAATAAAGCTGCTCCAAATTGTTCATGCAGCTGCTCCAAACTACTCTGAAATGCTTATGCAGCTGCTCCAAAGTGCTCCAGAATGCCTAATTAGTTGCTCTAAAAACTTCTCCGAAATATCTATGCAGCTGCTCCAAACTACCCCGAAATACCGGCGTAGCTGCTCCAAAATGCGTTCTCGGGGGGTTTCCAAGCTTCATTCAAACCGTTGTTTGGCGGCAGCACCGTTCTACGCAGTGTACTTGTGACCAAGCGAAGCGGGCAGCAAGCAACCCGTTCTGATGTCCGTGCACTTAGTGCACGCTTATTTGCCGAGAAAGAAAAAAAAAATGCCTCCGCTACTTTGCTCGGACTATAACCGCGCCGTCAACTGCTTCTCTGCGGCGAAAACAAACCGCGCAGAGTGGCCTGCCGTGAGAGAGTTGTTGGAATTAGGTCGTTTTTTTTTTTTTGCACTGCCTTCGAGTCGGTGCACTGCGATAGGACCTGTGGGGGAAAGCGCGCACATTGCCTCCCAACGCAAGTACATGGAACGGGAGAATTGGCAAACGCGCGCGCGAATCGGCGAAAAAAGAAAAAAAAAGACGATGCAGTTGTGTTGCGCCCGCGCCAATTTGTACGATTCCTCGGCGCTGTTGGTTCCAGCTGTCGACGCCGGCCGGATTTTTATTCCTTAATTTGTGTGCGCGTGGCCTTCGCGTGCCGTTTTTTTTGCCTCCTGATTGCGCCGATCGCGAATTTTTTTTACACTTAATTGGACCGGCTGATTGATTTACGAAACGTTCTCTCTCGCTCGGGCGTGGTACCATTGAGGGATATTTCTATGTTCAGTCCGTAAATCGTCGAAATTTTTTTTTTTTGTAGTGGTAAGGCGAGTGCATGAGGGCAGCCGTACCGCGCGATTTTTTTACCTTTGATCAGGGTTATACATTCTGTTGGTTCACTTGTTGCTTTGGGACGCTGAAACAGGCGTTTTAATCTTGTCTTGTCGGTAAAGTGGGAAGAAAAATGGTAGTGGATAGATAATCTATCCACGATAGATAGTCTATCCACCACCTTCTTGGTCTAAGACTAAGATCGAGGACTGTCAAGAGCGTCCCCTTTGTAATGGTGTGGTGGCGGGACCACGAGGCTCAATGCCTCCCCCCCCCCCCCCCCCGGGGGGGGGGGGGGGTATTGTGCGCCATCTTACGTCAACCTCGCGAGGCTGCGAAATGAGCAGAAAAAAAAGGCTGCGCTTATGTGCGTTATTTGTGCGCCTATGTGCGGTCATCGCGTTGCTTGCGATACGTAGTGCTGACAACAACATGGCGGCGCCTTGCCCGCCCGCTTCACAGCGATGCGATATCCGGCTAGAAACTTGTATTCGCCTTCAATTTGCTCATTCTTACCCTCGCATAAAGTTTGAAGCGATAAATAGCTTTTGTTTTTCAGATAGCAGGGCAATTTTTCAGCCCTTAAGCCTGGCGATGTTGCCTTCGTGACGTCATAGCAATGGTCTCGCGAGGTCTCGAACTAACGGGAGTGCGCCAAAATCGAGACGGCAGTCACCCCGTGCAAACACGGAGTTCTGCTGCTCCGCGCCTTCGCTTTTTCCAAAAGCGACGATTTAGGCTTGCTTCGCGATGTGAGGGAATGCAACCCATTTGAGGACTACATGCTAAAGCGGTGTCCGTATTTGGCGATAGATGGCGCGGAAAAGCTTGCCGGAACAATTCCAGGTTAGTTCCATACGTCCATTCAGTCTGCGTCGTGTACGTGAAACTAAATGTCTGGTGAAATGCGCGTAGGCACACGTATAGCTCGGACACTGCTGTGGAACGCCGCGGTGTGACACTAGGTCACGCTATGAGTATGCGCGGCGGCCTGCGCTGTGAATGGACATTGCATGTGCGCTGCCGCCCTGGTGCCACATTGTGTCCGAAGTGTTTGGAAGGGGGGCGGGGAGGAGGGATCTGCGTGTCGCGCGGCCTCGGCTGTTGCGTTGTGCGTGTGACTCGACTTGCGTTACACCTCTCTCTCTGTCTCACAGGTGGCCTCGGACTCGCCCCTGACGACAGTGCCTTCCCGGGCCAGCTCCGGTGAGTCTGTGCGCTTGCACGTTTTGTTATCTATCATCATCATATATCATCATCATCATCATCATCATCCGCATATGACCACGCTGCCCCATTGGCAGTGACGCGACGCCAAACAGTGGCTTGACTCAGGTGTCGTTTTACAGCGACAGCTGTTAAAAGGCCACGTTTCCCATTTATGCGGCGTCGGTGTCGTTGGCGTAATCACATCAGGTGCAACGCGCCACGCAGATTGGCGCGAGAGTGGAGTTAAATCACAGATGGCGGCATCATCACAGTAGGCCGCGTCGATTGGCCAGAATTTAGTGACGCCACACGTGACGTCACGGCAGTGTGTAACGATGGTTGGAGTGCAAGCTAACTGATTGGTCTGGATGCAATGACGTAGCTCGTGATGTCATCACCCAGAGTTGATAGCACTCCGTCCGTTATCGCCATTTCGCGCCAACCCAGCTGGCGCCCCATGCTGGTTTTTTCCTCTGTGCTCTTCTTTGAAAAAATGGGTCTTTGACCCAAGCTGGCTCGGAGAAGAAAAAAACAACACATTAGCCACGTCGTTGTTAATGTTTAGCCGACTAGCCCTCTCGCTATCAAAAAAAAAAAATGAGGAGTTGCTCCACGACGGATGGATGGAAGGATGGATAAGGCTGAACCCTTTATATCGGGCGGTGGCTCAAGCCGCCTAGCCATGACTTATGAAATTTTACTCTTGTCTTGATTTTAGCCACCAATCAGATAACCTTCGCTTGGTTACTTTTACCCGCATGAAATTGAAATTGGTTTGGAGGGAAAGGAAATGGCGCAGTGTCTGTCTCGCATCTCGGTGGACACCTGAACCGCGCCGGAAGGGAAGGGATAAAGGAGGGAGTGAAAGAAGTAAGAAAGAGGTGCCGTAGTGGAGGGCTCCGGAATCACTTTTACCCGCATAAAATCTATTTTCCCTTCACTGTCCCTAAACCCCAATGCCTTGGATAAATCAGCCCCTCTGCTTTCCACTGTAGGGTGAAGCCCTTTACAGAAAAGTATCAAGTGTTCAGCCGTTTCCTCCTCCTCTCCGCACGCAACGCACAACGACTTGCCTGCGCTAATGCGCCCTCTGTCGGGCGCGGCGAGCCAGCGAGGGGAACCGGCACAGACAGTCGGCGTTCCCGACGCGATGTGCTGTTCCCCGCGAGGTTGGACGGGACTTCCCACCTTTGAGTCGCGGGCCCGTCTACCGTCACGGGGCACGGGCGAGACGGCCTGACACGGTAGCGGTAGGCAGCCTGCCCCCGCGCTCTTTTCGGGCCCGCTGCTGCTGCTGCTGCCACACTGCACTGCGCGTTCGCTTCACCACACCGTCGCCGCGTTTCGTGGCATTCCGGGGCGACCCCTTCCCCCCTCGCGGCTATTTAGAGAGTCGGGCGCGCGCCGCGGTGTCTGACGGCTGCGGGCTTTTGTGTCTGGCCCACCCTCGAACGGCTTCGGCTGCTTGCGGCGCGGTCTACGGCGTCGGGTACGTATAGGTGCGCGGGCAGCGGCGCGTGCGGTGTTTCCTCGAATGGGGACTCTTCCGCCTGTGTGTGTCTGTGTGTGGGTCGGCCGCCGGCAGCTCGCGTTTCCTCCTAGCCACTCCGGAGAAAGTGCGGGGAATAGAAAGCCCCCTCCTCCCCAAAAAAGAAAAAAAAATGCGGTCTTGCAGTTCGAGTGAGTCCGGACCTCTGTGAGTGTGAGTTTGAGTAATCCCATGCATAGGTTCACCAAAGTCTTGTGAGTGAGTCTGAGTGAGCACTCGTGATTTTGCCGAGGTACGGATGCGCTATACAACTTCGTAGTAATTTGTCGGTGGAGGTCTCCGGAATAAAATTGAGACCACATGGGGGGTTTCTAGCCTGCTCCAACACCGCACAGCACACGGGCGTGATTTTGTATTTCGCCTTTAGAAATAGCTAGGCCGCCGCGGCCGGGATCGAACCTGCGTCCTTGGGATCAGCAGCCGAACGCCATAACCACTGAGCCAGCCGCTGCGGTGTGTCTGGCTCGGGACTCACTCGGGACGATCTGAATGTGAGCCCGGACTCACGACCCGTGAACTGAACTGTGAACTGAATGTGAGTCCAGACTCACTCACGACTCAGATGATCTAAATCTGAGTCCGAACTCACAAATCAGATCATGATCTGAACATGAGTCTGGGCTCACTCACGACTCAGATCATGATCGAGCCTGAGTGAGCCCGACTGAATCGACTCACGAGTGAGTTCACCGACCTATGAGCGCATCAAAAGACAAGGGAGGGTGAACGAGGTTGACTGACACGCCCAGTGCTGCACTGTGCGGAGTTGGAATTGAAAGCCTTTTCGAAAAAAAAAAAAGTGCACCTGCTGTTGGTGCGTGACCAAGGTGTCAGGTCGACTAAAGTGGTAGTACGAATTAAGCGATTTTTAATCAACGGAGATTCCCGCTGAGTTCCCGGGTTCGAACCCGACCGCGGCGGCTGCGTTTTTATGGAGGCAAAACGCTAAGGCGCCCGTGTGCTGTGCGATGTCAGTGCACGTTAAAGATCCCCAGGTGGTCGAAATTATTCCGTAGCCCTCCACTACGACACATCTTCCGTTCTTCTTTCACTGCCTCCTTTATCCCTTCCCTTACGGCGCGGTTCAGGTGTCCGCCGATATGTGACAGAGATACTGCGCCATTTCTTTTCCCTCAAAACCAATTAAAGATCACCAGGCGGTCGAAATTATTCCGGAGCCCTCCACTACGGCTCCATCTTCCTTTCTTCTTTCACTCCCTCCTTTATCCCGTCCCTTACGGCGCGGTTCAGGTGTCCAACGATATATGAGACAGATACTGCGCCATTTCCTTTCCCAGAAACCAATTATTATTGTTTCACTGTGTGACACACACATTCCTTCTCCGAAGTGTAATTTATTCAATGTCGCTTGTCTGTCGGCGACGGATTCGCTCCAGGATGCTTTGGGCACTCCTGTTCGCGAAATCGCGGATCGCCCTGGTGGATGTGCCCGAAGTCCAGAGGCTGCGTGTGTGTGTGTGGTTGTGCTGCGCGGGTCGTCGACTGGGCCGGTTTCGCCGCCCGCGCCTTCCGTGTTTCTGCCCCCCCCCCCCCCTCCCCCCCCGACGGGATTAGAAACGTCAGCTGGTCGGCCGCCGCCATTTACATACTGCTGCTGCGCGGCCGGTCCCCGAAGTGGCGGCGCACGCGCGCAAGATGCTTTTGTTGGAATCGTACGTGTGCGCCCTGGCCGGGCATCGCCGCGCGCGTGTTTCCTTTTCACTATTTATACATACGTAGTCGGTGCTGCGTATGTGGGTCGCTTGTTTTCTGCCGGCCGAAGCTTCGCTTTTCGTGCTGCTGCTGCTGCCCCGTGATTGGTCAGGAGGAGGTGTAGTAAAGGAAGGAAAAAAAATGTTTAACGAGTGGCCGTCCTATTGAAAAATGTTGTAGGCTTGAATGGGTCAGCAAATAGGATTATGGCACATTTGGTTTGGTTTCATAGGTTTAATCTCACAAAGCGACTCGGGTTTGTTTGATTTGGTTTATCGGGGTTTAACGTCCCAAAGCGACTCGGGCTGTGAGGGACGCCGTAGTGGAGGGCTCCGGATAATTTCGACCACCTGGGGTTCTTTAACGTGCACTGACATCGTACAGTACACGGGCCTCTAGAATTTCGCCTCCAGCGAAATTCGACCACCGCGGCCGGGATCGAACCCGCGCCGCGTCTTACGGGTCAGCAGCCGAGCGCCATAACCACTCAGCCACCGCGGCGGCGCAAGCGACTCAGGATATGAGCGACGCCGTATTGGAGGGCTCAGGATAATTTCGACCGTCCGGGGCTCTTTAACATGCACTGACATTGCACACTGCACGAAAGTCGCGGGTCACGATTCGATGGAGGCGAAATGTAGAGAGAGACCTGTGTACTGTGCGATGTCAAGTCACGCTAAAAAACCCCAGGTGGTCGAAATTATCCGGAGCCCTCCACTACGGCGTCCCTCATAGCCTGAGTCGCTTGGGGTCGTTAAACCTATAAAGCCAGATCAAATTTGGCGTAATCCTATTTGCCTGGCCCATTCGAACCTATACAGATTTTTCAATAGGGCGTGTTTTCTTGCTCTCACGTACACCACATACAGTCGGAAGCGAAAGTCTACGGGATCTGGGCGCGCAGAAAAAAAAAAAAAAATCACGGGCCATTGGTGCGGAGGGGAATGCGTTAGCATGTGAGCTCCGATTTCGTGAGCAATTTGTATCGACAAACGGAATTCATTCGCAGCAATGACAGTTTAAGTGTCGCTTTGACAAATTATTTCTTTGTGTTTATTGCAGGTCCTTGACTGCAATTCCAATTCTTTTTACTCTTGAAAATTGAACATTGTTTTTTGGGAAAAGGAAACGGCGCAGTACCTGTCTCACATATCGGCGGACACCTGAACCGCGCCGTAAGGGAAGGGATAGAGGAGGGAGTGAAAGGAAGAAAGAGGTGTCGTAGTGGAGGGCTCCGGAATAATTTTGACCACCTGGGGATCTTTAACGTGCACTGACATCGCACAGCACAATGGCGCCTTAGCGTTTCGCCTCCATCGAAACTTGGCCGCCGCGGTCGGGTTCGAACCCGGGTACTCCGGCTCAGTAGCCGAGCGCCATAACCACTGTGCCACCGCGGCGGGACTTTTTGCTGTTTCAAATTTTGAATTTCATCTCCTATTGCACTTATTCCAGTTCCAATTTTTTTTCGCGTGCAATTCCAATTTCTCCAATTATTTTTCGGTTCTTTGACGCCTCCTCTGTTCTCAAACGTTTTCCGATGGGTTGGCGGATGAAGAACGGGAGAGTTTCGTTTTGAGTACGGCGTACTGCGTCACGCAATGAGAAGAAAACCTCTCATAAGAAGTCATAAACGAAATTTAAACGCGCGCGCCCATGCCTGCGTGTTTGCATTTGTATTGGCGGCACTGATCAAGAAAAGGGACCATTTCGCTGTCCTTAAAAAAAAGCACGATCGCGGGTTCATCGGGTCTATATTGTCGCTGTCAGAAGCCTGCATTTTCTGGTCTCGACTGCGAGGCCAACGGCAACCGCATTTCTCGAAATCTATGAACCTCTCTGACTCGTCAGTAAAGGAGTGTCCAGCTGTCTGTCGTCCGTTGCAAGTAACGCCGCATCGTTTTCGGTGGAGTACAGTCTGTACGTATAATTACGTGTACGCCATCACCGGGGAGACTGCCAGACGTCCGTGGTGAATAAACGTTCGCCGGTTAAGAACAAGCAGTTTCTATTGCTTGAAGCACGTAGGAAAGCTGGGGACTTTATTTCCGCGACGCGAAACGTGTCGTGCGAACGCCACGTGGGCGGGGCTCCTGGCGGTGCCGATGAATAGAGGGAAGGCCCACTAATCGTCTCGACGCCTGCAGTGAGGAGCTCCGTATTATATTCGACAACCTGGGGGTTCTTCGATGCGCGCTGGGGGCGGGTACAAACATCTTTTCCGATGGAAATAAGAGTTCAATCAATAATCAATCAATCAATCAATGCGCGCGGCTGCCGCGCCCCCCGTGCGCTCAACATCCGAACGCCTTAACCACTGAGCCGACACGTCATCGTTCGCTCAGCATCCGAACGCCGTAACCACTGAGCCGCCGCGGCGGGCATACCCTGGGAGACGTGAACTGGGCACGGAAAGTCGGGGCTCGGGAAGTAAGTGCCGGTAAACAGTTGGGTGCCGCTGGTTCCTCGACGTGCGACCCGACCTTTCTCCGTACCGATCGCCCGTCTCTCCTTGTGTGTGCGATGAGAGGCGGGCAGTGCCATTGACCTTGACCTCCCTCATCATCGCCGCCGCCGGAGAGTACGCCGGCTGACGTCAAGCGTGTGTGTGTGTCGGGGAACCCCTCCTCCACCCATTTTTGGTTCCCTCTTCAGGCGTGCCACGCGGGTCCGGTCCGCTCGTAAGAAAGGGAGAGGCCGACCTGCTTTTATTCCTCCACGACTTCCCTTTCTTTTTTTGGCGCTCAACCCAACGGTGGCGCTAGGAGCGCGCGCCACTCTTGCTTCCGCGTCTCTTGGCGAAAACGATGGGGCAAGGACTCCCCCCCCCCCCCCCCCTCCACTACTACACTTCTCTGGCCGCTCTGCTGGCGTGCTTGGAGCGTAGTGGAGAGTCACCGATGAAGACGTTGTTGTGTAGCTCATGGGCTAGCTACGTTGAGGCGACACTACCTGTGTTGGTTGAAGTACGGGTGCAAACTGCGTGAATCGAAAAAAAAAAAAAGTATTGCGGCCTTTGATCGCGGACGCTGCGTTTCTCGTTCTCGTGCTGGTCGTCCTCATAGTCGGCGTGGTGTCGAACTCAGTTTCGGAAACGAACCGGGCTGTCTCTATAGTATGACGCCTATCCTCGCTGTTGGCGACCGCAGTGGTGGCCTTGTGGTTTGAGCATCCGCGTCGCAAGAGGGGGGGGGGGGGGGGGGGGGGTTGTGCACAGTTGGTACAAGCTTTCCCTTGGCTTGGTGGTGATCGGCGTATCTGGGTGAAATGCTTGCAAAATGGGGTTTTTTGACCCCACCTTGAGTACACGAACATGTCTTGTGTCTTGGCGCTATTTGGCCAAACATGCCCTTGAGCGATAAAATTGCACCATCGTCATCATCACCGCTCTCGGCACGTACACTCTAAAGAGAAAGGAGTAAAAAGGGAGTAAACTGACCTCATAGTCGGCGTGGTGTCGAACTCAGTTTCGAAATAAGCCGCGCTGTCTCTACTAGTATGACTTATCTGGGCTTATCATCATAAACGCTGCTGGCATGTACACTCAAAATAGAAAGGAGTAAAAAGGGAGTAAATGTCCTCTAGTACACTCTTTATTATAAAAGGTAGTGCGCTAGAGGCCAGTTTGCTCTCATATAGATGTACCCCCGTTTAGTGTGTACCATGATAAGTGCGCATCGGATTTGCGTTCAACTCATTCCAGTGTTACGGAGGAAAAACGCTAAGGCGCCCGTGTGCTGTGCGATGTCAGTGCACGTTAAAGATCCCCAGGTGGTCGAAATTATTATTCCGGAGACCTACACTACGGCACCTCTTTCTCTTCCTTTCTTCTTTCACTCCCTCCTTTATCCCTTTCCTTATGGCGCGGTTCAGGTGTCCAAAGATATATGAGACAGATACTGCACCATTTCCTTTCCCCCAAAACCAGTCATTATTATTACTCATTCCAGTGTCGCTTGGCGGCCGCTCTGTGGCCCGTGTGCAGTCTCCGACCGAGCGGTTGCGCGTCGCGTTTTGTAGCGATAGCTACAGTACGGTAGCATTTCGAGCCCTCAGCGTGGCTGCGCCGCCACGCTGTCACGTGGTGCGGAGCAGCTGCCGGCGGCGCGGAGCCGTGACCAGCCACGTGGTGCGGAGCAGTATGCTGCCGGCGGCGCGGCGCGCCGGCGAAACCGAGCTGCCAAAGATGTGCGCATGCGCCGTGTCAAGTTGGACGAAGATGAAAAAGGAACGCCCAGCGAAACGGAGCGGCGAAAGACTGACATTGAAATTAGACTTAGCGAGTTCCACTAGGCCAGCTGTAGCTATCGCGTCACTCCAGGTTTAACCGGAGCTAAACCGCCGCCAATTTTTTTCTTCTCGTTGTTTGCGCGTAGTAATATAGTTTACAGGCGCCGACTTTCCTCAAAAAAAAAAAAAAACCTGATTAGCTGAAACGTAGTCCAGTTCGGCTGTGCTCAAGGGTAGTGCGATGACGTTTTCAAGCAGTTTGCTGAAACAGGTGTCGGCGGAGGCTGGCGTGTGGTGGCGATGAATAGATAAGTGCCGAAGGCCTTTATCCCTAAATAGACTTAATCCTGGCTGAAGCTGCTTCTGATAACGATGGTGATGACCAGCTTTGCTTGCTTAACGCTCATCTGTTTTGAAGTGAAAGCTTCACCACGCCAGGTTTTCAAAAGGGTACCGTCAGTGCATCCTTGAACAACTTGGGTCGCACAATCCGTGCTGGTGGTGGTGCCAGTGCAGTGGCGCGTCACTTAATCGCTGCCCCACTGCGCTGGTAGTGGTATGAGGACTCGCCGCCAGTTATGAATGATAACTACAGAATGAGCAATTCTGCATACATGGACATTAAACCACAAAACACATCGCGTCATGCCCTGAAGGCGGAACTTAGGTGCCTCCTGCAATTGAAGAATCACCACCTGCTTTCGCACGTCTGCTCGGTTTAACCGAGTTAAACTCCTACCAAATTTCGACATAATGGCGGCGTAGTACTGGAGTCGGGATGTTCAGCTCGGACGTGCCAGGTCTAGGAAAAGGCTGTCCGCTTCGCCCCTACGGCGATACTGCGCTCGGCACTTGCTCGAATACATTTACAGACGCGCGTGCTTCGTGTCACCTCCCCCCCCTCCCTCCTTTTTTTTTCTTTATCGGTTCTTTATCTGCGCAGCGGTCTCGAGGCGAAAGTGAAAGCGCGCGCGACCTCCCGCGCCCTCTAGCTGGCCGACTTCGCGATAGCAGCGGACGCGCTATCGGCGCAGTCGTCCTCGTCGTCGATACGCAGCTTCTTGCGGCTTCTTTCTCTTTAATAGTCGGAAGATTCTTAGCGCCTGGGAGATAGAGAAAAAAAAGAAAATAAAAGAGGCCCGCACGCTGATTGTGCGAACACTTGCTTGCGTCCGAGAAAAAATATCTGCATACGCTTTACCGATGAGAGCTCCCTGGGGCTCTTCCGCTAGCGCTTGACAGAGAATGCTGGGCGTGCGCGGCGCCCTTCGGCCCCTGGAGATAAGGCCCTCTGAATAAACGCCTGATGCCCGGATTAGGCGGCAGTTCTCGCAGTTTCTTTTTTCTTCTGCGCTTTGAGGCAGTCTCTGAGCCGCTGTTGTTGTGTGTGTGAAAGAAATATAAAACGGTTGCTTAATAACTGCGGGCGCATCCGGTTTGGGCGAATAAGCCGATTAAACGCAGCGACTGATGAAATCGTACCCGGTTGTTGGTTGGTTAATCGCGTCGTGCCGTCCGCTTGGCGGAGAAGTGGTGTCGGTGACGATTTTTTTTTTTCGCGTTACTATGTAGTTCTGCTAGAATAGGCTTGTTACGTAGATGTATAGGACCTCGTGCGTTGCAACCATGTGGCACCGGAGGACATAAACAGTTAAAGTGGCACTGAACGAAGGCATTGCGCGGGAGCGTCTGTCTCGGGAGGGATCTCTGTGTGCTTTAAACCGATAACGTTTGCTAACTTTCCCTGTTTGTCGACTGCTAAACGCGTGCTTGGAGAGAGAGAGAGCCGAGGACGACGTCAGCAAGTCGAGCAATCTCTTCGTGGCTGTATCTTCTCTCTCTCTCTCTTTTCTGTTTCACTGATGGTTTTTTTTTTCTCCTTTTACTGGAACACTCGAGAGGTACGACCGAGTCAGCGTGCAATGCCTGCCCTATCACGTACCATACCGACCATACAGATGGCGCTAGCTCTCTCGCTCGTGCCTGTGGAAGAACGCGTCACACGCCCAAAAAGCGGATTCCGTTGCGTATTTATCAGAGCAAATTCAGCGTGTCAGTTGTACGGCGGGGATGCCGGAGGTGTATGCTGCATGCCACCTACTGCGTAAGAGCACCTGCCGCCGTGGCTCGGTGGCTTTGGCAATCGGCTGCTGATCCCAGGATCGAATCCTGTTCGCGGTATAGTCGCGTTTCAATTAATTCGGTACCCTCTAGTACGCTGGGCCGCGTAGTCACCCTTCTGGATTTGGGGTCTGAAAAAAAAAGATACTTTTGTTCTTTTTGTGGATCTGTTCATTGTGCTAGCTAGCCTCGGCTGCTGACCCAAAAGACGCGGGTTCGATCCCGGCCGCGGCAGTTGAATTTCGATGAAGGCGAAATTCTAGAGGCCCGTGTGCTGTGCGATGTCAGTGCACGTTAAAGAACCCCAGGTGGTCGAAATTTCCGGAGCCCATCACTACGGCGTCCCTCATAGCCTGACTTGCTGAGGGACGTTAAACCCCATAGACCAATCATTGTGCTAGCGACATACGGAGTCGGCATTAAGGAGAACCGTTTCGGCCTCTCCATAATAGACACCTTTAGCATACCGTGTTACCGTTAGCGTTACCGGAGTACCGGGAGCCCGCGCGCTAGCCAATGCGCATGCGCAAATCGCCTTGATCAACGCCAGATGGCGCCAGGTACCGAGCAGCTGCTGCACGCACGCCTCCCGCATCGGGACCAATCGGCGCGTGCTCACTGGCGGTGGGCGGGCTCCCGGTACTCCGGTAACGCTAACGGTAACACGGTACACGGTATGCTAAAACTCTCTAATATCTTAACGGGACCGGAGCTTCAGTTCGAAAAAGCGGGAAGTTAGAATTAGCGACATTTCACTGTGTACCTATACTGCGGCTTGTGAAAAGCTTTTTTTTTTTTGCACGATTTGTTGAGGCCAGGTGCCGCACTTTAATGCCGGCGGAGTATGTGAAGCAGTTCGGTGTGTCTGACAGGAAATAAGTCTCGCTGACTAGTCACGCCCCTCCCCGCCCCCTTCGCGCACGCACGCCGCGCG
The DNA here is from genome assembly GCA_030143305.2 of Amblyomma americanum. NCBI lineage: Eukaryota > Metazoa > Arthropoda > Arachnida > Ixodida > Ixodidae > Amblyomma > Amblyomma americanum. The sequence goes on from JARKHS020016004.1 coordinate 18,414, forward strand.
CGCACACACACACACACACACACACACACACACACACACACACACACACACACACACACACACACACACACACACACACACACACACACGCGCACGCACGCACGCACGCACGCACGCACGCACGCACCATGGTCCCACCGGGGTCTCGAAACGGACCCTGCCCTCTGCTGCAGCGAGACTGGCCGAAGCGGCGATATAAAGCGGATCGCGAGGGGTGGAACGGGCGGTCGTGTGCAGGTGGTGCAGATGTGTGTGTCCCGTTGTTATCCCGTGGGGGGCAGCGGGGCGTCGTCAGCGTTGCCGGCGTGTTGTCGTCGATAAGGGTGTCTGGGGGTCGAAAACTGTTTGCGTGTGCGTCTGCACAGACTGTGTGCGGCCCGCGGTCGCTGAACTCTCTCGCAATGGTGCGCGATCGCTTCTTGCACGTTCGTCTGTTGAGCAGTCGCGAAGGCGTTTGCCCCCGTGGCGTCAGCGCCGATGTGCCTGTCCTCTTGAGCGGAGCCTGCTTAACATTTTCTTTTTTTGCTAGACATCATTTCAGTCATGGTAGATGCTGTATCGGATGTGCATGCCGGGGTACGAGTTGGGCTGGATAAGTTGGTCACCTTGGTTGAAGTCGGCTGTGGTGAAGCTCGTTCGGGATATAAACTGCGTCGGGAATCCCGGCAGTTGGCGCTGTAGTCGGATACAACTCAAGAACGAAGCGGCTTTTCCCCGTCAAGGGACCCCATTCCAGCCAATGGCGTCGGCCGACTCATGAACCTGCTAGCGTAACAGTGCAGAGAGCGGCAGATGAAAGGGGATAGTCCGCTGCCTGCATTATCAGGGGTAGCCCATTCCCTGCATTGTCACGCTGCTCAGCTAGCAGGTTCATGGGAATCAAGGACACACACCTTTGGGCGAGTTGGTGCATTGCAGTCATGTACACGCGAAAAAAAAAAACAGGGACAAAATCGGCCGACGCCATTTGTGTGGAAGGGGTTCTTTCACGTTTGACGGGGAAAAGCCGCATTTTTCTTGACTTGTATCCGACTAGTGTGAGAAGCGTTACAACGCAGGGAGGGGACTGGGCCCGTTTCGTCTGCCACTCCCTACATTGTTACGCTAGCAGGCTCGTGAGAATCCGCCGACGCCATTGGCTGGAAGGGGTGGTCCTTTGACGGGGCAAAGCCCCCCTTTTTTTCTTGACTTGTATCGGACCAAGAAATAAATTATTTAGCGGTCGTCGGCGAATACCAACGGGTGCTGCATGTATAGTAGTAATGTCTGACGCATCATTTGAAAGAAAACACGCGAGCTAGAATTTAGTTCCTGCACTCCCGTAAGAAATTTATTTCTCACCAAGATGGAGTTGAGGGGAGAACTTCAAGGCGTCCTGTTTTTCTTTCTCCAAGATGGCCTCGATATGACACTGCCCTTTTCTCTGAGTCCGTTTGAAGCGTTAAGCTAATTTAAGCCCAACTCTCCGCATTACTGGTCTGTTTAGTGACAGTTGCGAGGCGGAGTGGCGTCAGACACCGCGAATTCGCCGTTCGAGCGCGGCCGAGCTCGGCCACCACGCCCCCGTGATGCGGCGTCGACGTCCTTTCACTGCATCGTCCCGACGGGGAGAGAGAGAGAGAGAGAGCGCAGAGGTAACATAACAAACAAAAACAGCAAACGTTATTAACGGTCGTCCTCCGAGGCCCGCTAAAAAAGCGCTCGCGAAAACAGCCCCCCCCCTCTCTCTCTCTCTCCTCCCGGCGAAGAACACAGCGCGTGCGGCGATTTTTTTCCCCTTCCTCTTCCTCCTCCTCCTCCCTCGTTTACTTTTTCTGGCGGCGCCATCAACCGCGCGTAGCGTCCCCCGCACTCCCGCCCGCCCGAACAGGGTGCCCCAGAAGGGGTTGGCGAGCCGATTTTGACGAGAAGGCGCGTCAGCCTAGTAGGTGTGTGTGTGTGCACGCGCACGGTTTTGTTTCGGAGTGGGCGCGTGTCGCTGCTGGTCGACTCAGCGACCCCCCCTCCTCTTCTCGTTGTCTATAAATAGCCCACGGGAAGGGATGCCGTGCGGGGAAGAGGTCCGCGTCGTGCGCGCCGCTGCCCGCACGAGGAAGACTCGAGTCGCTCCTCATCAGCTGCCGCTTTCTTTATTTTGCTGGAAAAGGGGAGAGGGGGGGCTCGCGGCGGCCGAGCCGTGTCTTCCGCGATTGTGACGGGGAACACCCCTATTAGCGTACAGGCGAGCAAGAAAGGGGGAAAGAAAGTGAAGTGTATCGCTGGCGCGCGTTTCTCCGTTTAAGCGAACACCACCGCCGCGGTGGCTGGCCGCGAGCTCGAGGTCGCGGGTTCGACTCCCGGCGGCGGCGGCCGAGTTTCGATGGAGGTGGACTGCATTTAAGCGTCCTCGTAGCCTGCAGCGATGATGACTTGCCTTGCCAGTATCCACAAATTAGATCAGATCATAGAGTGAATGCTACCCTAACGCAGTATGAAGAAATCGGAACTATGCGTTCCATCAGCAGATTATTGTGTTTGGTTTCGCAGTGAGTAGGTAAAATTAGGTGGCACTGCTCAGTGTTCCTGGAGATTGATTGTATCTGGTCGGCACAATCGTCATCTTGTTTAAATTTTTTGGAGCGAAAGCTCTACTGCACGACCAGAGCTACAAAAGGCGGGCCATCGTGGAATATTTGACTTCGAATAAATAAATAGATAAATGCCGCGACTGGGATTCAAACCCGCGGCGGCGCGAACAGATCAGCTTCGCTGGCCACTGCACGAGAGCACTAGGCTATCACCACAGCCAATCTACGCTTCGTTTTTAGCTGAAACACACTCTCGAGCGGTCCACTGCACATGGCCGTCTTCATCAACTTCCGTCAGCGCCGCGAACAGATGAGAGCTTAACCTGTGTCACTGCAGCGGTGGCCTGGTGGTTTGAGCATCCGCCTCGCACGCGGCAGGTGTGTGGTTCGAACCCCAGTGCCGCCGGGTACCCACCGGTGATACAATGGGTACAAGCTTTCCCCTGGCCTGGTGCTCGGCTTCTTTACGGTCAAATGCTTGGGAAATGGGTCATTGACCCTACCTTGAGTAGAAGAAAAACATTATGCTATTGCGCTGTTTGGCTACAGATGCCCTTACGCCATAAAAAAAACATCATCATCATATGCTTAACCTGAGACTAATATCGTCGCCAGATTTGCCGACGACCCAGCAAAGCAAAACCATATGAGCCAATCAGGCTACATGTTTTCGCACGTCTTCTCGGTTTAACTACGTTAAAACCTACCATTCTTTTTTTGTTTTCAGTGAGTACAAATGAAAGCGCACCGATACAAAGTTGGAGTGCATGTAGTTCCCTAGATGGACTGGGAACTTTTGGTCTTAAGTGTCGAAGTTCCTGCTTCGCCGCCCGTATCCCAAATGCGTTTTCTGGCACAGACTGCCGTTGCCGCCAGTGCGTGAAACAGGCTGCGCTGCGCGAATACCATATCCGCTTTTTTGTATACATAACCCGGGCACCTTCGGAGATCGTGTAACGTATACGCGTTTTTCTCTCTCCTCTTTTAAGTTACGTGCTTCGCTCGGGTCGCGATGCGACTGCGACGGGCCGTGTTCGGAGGGGATCCCGCGGTCAACCTCGAGCGAGTTTTACGTTCTCCTGGTGATGTGTGTGTGTGTGTGTGTGGGGGGGGGGGGGTGCTTGGTCATGTGGCGTAGCGGGAAATACTGTTGCTCTTTGCGTATCCTATTTGCTCGAGACGAAAGAGCAATGTAAACACGCGTCTGCGGTATACTCGGTTGGTGATGGTGTGAACGTACACCCCCCCCCCCCCCCGTCAAATGTGTTCAGGCCACAGCGTTCACTTGCAGTGGAATGAATGTCCCCCAAATGCGCCGTGTAGCGGAGTAATCAAAGTGCACGTCAAGCAGCAAGCTTCTGAAGACTTAAGCCCTTTGCCCTGAAGGTTCTTGTAGCGAGAGCTACACTACGCCACCTCTTCGAGCCTTCAGCGTGGCCACCCCTTAGCTCCTGGCCACCCCTTGAGCTCCGTGGCTGGCTGCACGTGGTTGGTCACGTGGTGCAGAGCAGCTGTGCTGCCGGCGGCGCGGTGCACCAGCGAAACCGAGCTGCAACGGCTGTGCGCATGCGCCGTGCCGAGCGCTCGGGGGGAGGGGGGGGGGGGGCAGTGGAGAGGAGGAGAGAGTGAATCCACGTCCAGGGACGAAGATGAAGAAGGAACGCCCTGCGAAAAGGAGTTCCACTCGGCCAGATGTAGCTCTCGCGTCACTCCAGGTTTAACCACAGCTAAACCGCAGCCAATTTTTTTTTTGACCAAGGCTGTACGTCTATAGTGGTTCTGAATGGTCCAGCGCCAACCGCATTCTGCGTCCAGCTGGAATTCTGTACTCGTGTCCGGCTTGCGTTGGACCGAGCGTCATTTCTTCGTGGAGCGACCCCGTCAAACACGCGTCGGACGGATGTAGCTACAGCGTTGGCTTCCCCAACTGTATACGGGCGAAGAACGTCGTGAAAGGGAATCAACGGACTTCATATACCTTGTGCTGTGAAACGTGGGATTCATTTAGAGGCCACCTACTTAGTATAGGCCTAGGTCACTTAAATAACAGAGGAAGACCCGTATATTTGCAAGCGTACGGTGGTAGCCTCGAAGAATAGACATGAGCACCTAAGGGAGATGCGTGACGAGTAGGCACACCTACCTACTTTATTCAGCCTCCATTCAGCCATTAGTGTTTTTTTTTTGGCTGTTTCTTCATAAGGCTGTAATAAAAACTAGACAGAATGGGATGAAAATTCTGAGGAACGGTTCTAGGCGTGGTGATGATCATACCGATGTACTTAATCGAGGAGCTTTAGAGGTGTTAGCCAGCAGTGTTATCACGCAGCACCACCGCTTAGTTCTGCCTCCGTGTGCGTGTCTGTTTTAACGCAGCTCTCCTGTATTAATTAGCAAGCATTTGTTTAGCAAGTTTTGCTTACCTTACCGTTATCTAATGCTTCGTACGATCCATTTGTTGAAAACCCCCTCTCGCTTTATAGTCGGCAATACCGCCTTCCAGGGCCTTTGGGGAAATACTTTAAAAATCGGCAGTGGATTAACTTGGCTAACCCTGGAATTCAGCGAAAATCAAGGACGCTTGCTAAGCGTCTGAGGCTCGTCCATGGCAGCTCCGCTACACGCTCGCGACAGCCGTTCTATATATACCTACACGACCACGTGGCTATAACGTGGTATCACATGGCCTTACGACACCCCCATCGGATATCACGTGCTTCACATCACCTCATCGGATGTTCTTAACGTCAAAGGTCACCCAATGTCAAAGGTCAGCTAAAGGTCATGGGTCTAGGTCTGGGGTTCGGCACCATAACTGTAATGCATATGGTCATACACGGCTAATATGGTAGGGCTGAAGGTCGTTCAAGGTCGTTCTCCGGTCTACGCGACGACTGCTTTACCTAGCGTAGTGAAGCTTTCCGCTTCAGTAAGCATAAATAAATGAGTTCGGTGTGTACGTACATAATTTACTAAACTGTGCGCCTGTGTGTACACTGTTCGAAAAGTGCGAGCTCCCTCACCGCGGTTATCATCTAGCGGCGACCAAGCCGCCGACCCTCATTGGGCGGGCTTTCTTCCGCGTTTGTTTACCCCTTTTTCCAAGTGCACCCGCGATGCACGTGCACCGCTCCGCTTTCGCTTCCCCCATCTCAGAGGCTGACAGGCCCGGTGGTCGGGCAGTGGTAATGAATTAGCGCTTTCTCTCTCTCTCTCTCTTTTTTCAGGATCCTTTTTTATTCTCGCTCTCATCTCGCTGTTGCTGCCGTCCCATCGACGTTCGGCCGGTTCCTCGTCCGCGCAGTTGGCCAAAGAAGCGCGCGATCCCTTTCGCTCGAGATTCAAGGAAGGGACGCGCGAACGGCCGGCCCCAGTCCGAGCGCGCGAGGAAAAAAAACTGGGACACTTTCTTTTTCGGCTCGTTTACTTGGCGGCCGCTCGCTCGCTCGCTGGCGCCAACTGCCCAGCACGGACGCGGCTGGGCTGCTGCTTGGCGTTGCCCCCCCCCCCCCCCCCTCTTATCTCGCTCACCTCGCCGTCGATGAAGAGAAGGCGGGGAAAGGGGGACCACGGCTATCTTTTTGTTTTCGACCACGCCGGGGCTATGCCTTCTTTGCGTTAGCGCGCTCGTTCCCTGCGCCGCTCTCTACACGTTTTTTTTTTTTGAAGCGAAGAATGAGCCCGCGGATACGCCTTTTCAGATGAAAGATTTCTGCGAGTCCCGGCATCTGCTATGGCGCTTCTGGTCACGATAGCAGGTGGCGGGGTTCGCGGAAATCTTTTATCTTCCGTTTTTATTTTATTTCACAATGAAAAAACACTTATTATTATAATTATTTAAGCTTGCGCGGGACAGGGCAGGAAGATAACGGCCGTTTGAGGTGTCGCGGGGGGAGCTGTACAGTCGGCATCAGAATTGTGTGGAGCGCTCGAGCGGTCCGCTGCCCCGCTGACAAAGCGGCGCGTTGCCGCAGCTGCTAAGTAACCGCACTGTGTTAGCAAAAATTTGGTAGGATATGCGTGAATCAGCAGTAGTTCTCGCGACGGACGGTTAGGCAGCGGGGAGGCTGACCGCTGGTGATGGTCACTTTTGCAGTGGTGTCTGAGGGACTAATAGCTGCTATTTGAGGGACGAATAGTTGTCGCAATGAGAGTCCGCAAAGTACTACCCCTTCAGTACTTTTTGACTCGAGAGTGCGCCGAGACAACGGGAGTTACCCCCGAAGACTTGGAAGCTAGGTGGGCACGTGCGCGTTTCTTGTGAGCGGTCGGCTGCCAGGGTCGGCCTTTTATGGGTCACTCTGGAAGGCGGCGGTTGGAGGGGTGTCTCCCGCCTTCCGCTTGAATCCGCTTCTGTCTTATTTCGCTTTACCCGCCGCGGTGGCTCAGTGGTCAGGGCGCTCGGCTACTGATCCGGAGTTCCCGGGTTCGAACCCGACCGCGGCGGCTGCGTTTTTATGGAGTAAAAACGCTAAGGCGCCCGTGTGCTGTGCGATGTCAGTGCACGTTAAAGATACCCAGGTGGTCGAAATTATTCCGGAGCCCTCCACTACGGCACCTCTCTCTTCCTTTCTTCTTTCACTCCCTCCTTTATCCCTTCCCTTACGGCGCGCTTGAGGTGTCCAACGATATATGAGACAGATACTGCGCCATTTACTTTCCCCCAAAACCAATTATTATTATTATTATTTCGCTTATTAGAGCCCGTGTCGTACTGCTTAGGCGCACCACACAAGTGTGAAGCGGATGTGCGCACGCACACACACGACGACGAGCGTTCGCGCTGGAAATGTGCTAGACGCGGGGGAACGGCACAGAACAACACAGCGGTCGTGTCTTGTGCGTGTTTTCATTCAGTAGCAGTCTTTTTTTTTTAGCTTTTCTCGCCTTTTTGCCCTGAGCCTCGCATTTTAAGGGCGAAATCCCTCATTTGAGCAGGTCCCGTTTCTCGAGTTCAACTCACTAAACGCATTTTTGTTGTTATTTTGGGGAAATGTGCTAAAATCGTGTCGGAGGAACTAAAATTGTTTTCGACAAAGTTGTGCAGATAGACGCGCGCCGCTCGGTTTGGCCGATTGTGTTTGTTTTTTTTTGCGCATAAGCAACAGAGGCCATCATAGCTTAGTGTGCAGTCAGCGGAGATTGCGAATGCAGACATTGTGCATTTCGGAAAATTCGCGGAAGTATTGAGGGAACTGCATTTACAGGAGCCGATACCAATAATTTGACATGTTTTTTGACACATACTCTTGCGCGCTAGACATAGAAGCTGTGAACATGAGCTGACTGCTAGTCTAGTAAAAAAAAAATAGCCGATGGTTTAGCATGGCTAAGCGCGGGAATTACGTGCACTAGTTACGGTGGCACGCTAAGGTCCTAACGAGCTCAAGGTATTTGTCCTAAAGGCCTGTACGATAAATGAATTCGGCCTAAAAGGCTATACCCGCCGCGGTGGCTCAGTGGTTAGGGCGCTCGACTACTGATCCGGAGTTCCCGGGTTCGAACCCGACCGCGGCGGCTGCGTTTTTATGGAGGAAAAACGCTAAGGCGCCCGTGTGCTGTGCGATGTCAGTGCACGTTAAAGATCCCCAGGTGGTCGAAATTATTCCGGAGCCCTCCACTACGGCACCTCTTCTTCCTTTCTTCTTTCACTCCCTCCTTTATCCCTTCCCTTACGGCGCGGTTCAGGTGTCCAACGATATATGAGACAGATACTGCGCCATTTCCTTTCCCCCAAAAACCAATTATTATTATTATTATAAGTGCGTACCGAGGGCAAAACGCGTACTTGACTAGAACGACCGAACTCTATGTTCCGCAACTCCCAAAGTCGCTGCGACCAGGGAGGCAAGAAATGGCGATGAAATTCTATGAGTTTAGCCGCACATGCTTACATCAAGGCCATTTTTAGCGAAACGTTATCTCTAGATGTCGCGATTCTAGCCGGAAACAGCCCCAGAACGCGTTCTATATAGACAAGCATTTTGCCCTCTACGCACAGTCTTGGTCAAAAGTCTTAAGGCCACAGCGTTCAGCTGCAGCGAAATGAATGTTCCTAGGATGCTCCGTGTATCGGATCATTCAAAACACAAGTCAAGCAGGAAGCTTCTCTATACCGAAACAAGAAACCTTCTGCTGGCATTTCAAGGTCATTTGGCCTTTAATAGTGCCGTAATATGGCTCTGTTATGCGGCTGAAGAGAAAAGTTTTTGGCCGTAAGACTTTTGACCAAGAGTGTACGTTCTCGTGCGTTCGTATGCCCGATATCGGAAAATGCGCCTAGTAGTGCCACCGCACTGAAGAAATAAAATGTGTTGCTAGAGAGGCCCTTCCAAGTCAACGGTGTTCCACATATGGCGCTGCAATTTTCCGAGTAATACAGATTTTCCGATAGGCGAGCTGACCACTGGTCCGGAGTTCCCGGGTTCGAACCCGACCGCGGCGGCTGCGTTTTTATGGAGGAAAAACGCTAAGGCGCCCGTGTGCTGTGCGATGTCAGTGCACGTTAAAAATTCCCAGGTGGTCGAAATTATTCCGGAGCCCTCCACTACGGCACCTATTTCTTCCTTTCTTCTTTCACTCCCTCCCTTATCCCTTTCCATACGGCGCGGTTCAGGTGTCCAACGATATATGAGACAGATACTGCGCCATTTCCTTTCCCCAAAAAACCAATTATTATTATTATTAGCTGACCACCCAGCTCGCTGAAGATTAGCGTAGCCAGGCTTGCCTAAGGGGAAAAAAAAAAACATATCGGACGCTTCTGTACAGACGCCTGCGTCCCGGTGACTGGAAGCCAGATCTGTCTGTGTAATAATAATAATAATTGGTTTTTGGTGGAAAGGAAATGGCGCAGTATCTGTCTCATATATCGTTGGACACCTGAACCGCGCCGTAAGGGAAGGGATAAAGGAGGGAGTGAAATAAGAAGGGAAGGAGGAGGTGCCGTAGTGGAGGGCTCCGGAATAATTCGACCACCTGGGGATCTTTAACGTGCACTGACATCGCACAGCACACGGGCGCCTTAGCGTTTTTCCTCCATAAAAACGCAGCCGCCGCGGTCGGGTTCGAACCCGGGAACTCCGGATCAGTAGTCGAGCGCCCTAACCACTGAGCCACCGCGGCGGGGCGTCTGTGTACACTGCCGTTTGAATTCTTGGAGTGGAGGGGAAGCTACGAGCGTCAAGTGATGGCTTGCTGTTCTCTCGCGCTTGCGAGGCAACTGAAGAAACCTAAGATTCTCCTCGCTTTCGCAGCTTCCAACTCAAAGCAAGATGAGGTGCGAGTGCAGCTCTCATTCCAGTGCAGGAATTTGTCAGATCAAGTGCAGCTCCCACTCTTCAGGAAGTGGTGAGATGTAGTGCAGCTCACACTCTACCACAGGAAGGGGTGAGATGTAGCGCAGCTCGCACTCTACCACAGGAAGGCGTAAATTGTAGCGCAGCTTCTACTCCGCGGCGCAGAAAGTGGTGAGGTATAGTGCACTCCTGCTCCACGGCACAGAAAGTTGTGAGATGTAGTGCAGCTCCCACTCCACCGCGGGAAGTGACGAGATGGAGTGCAGCTCCTACTCCACGGCGCAGAAAGTAGTGAGGTGTAGCGTACTCCTACTCAATGGCGCAGGAAGTAGTGAGATGGAGTGCAGCTCCTACTCCACGGCGCAGGAAGTAGTTAGATGGAGTGCAACTCCCAGTCCACTGCAGAATGTGGTGAGATGGAGTGGAGCTCCCGCTCTTTCACAGGAAGTGATGACACGGAGCGCAGCATCCAGTCCGCTGCAGGAAGCGGTAAGTTGCAGTGCAGCTCGTACTGCATGGCGCGGGAACTGGTGAGATGGTTTGGTTTATGGGGGTTCAACGTCCCAGAGCGAGTCAGTCAGAGGGACGCCGTAGTGAAGGGCTCCGGAAGTTTTGACCACCTGGGTTCTTTGACCTCGCACAGTACAGATCCTCTTGCATTTCGCTTCCATCCAAAATGCGACCACCGCGGCCAGGTGGGGAGATGGAGTGCAGCTTCCACTTCACTGCAGGAAGTGGGGAGATGAATGCACCTCAGCTCACAGCTTGCAATGTAGCAGAAGCTGGGAGCGCGAGACGACAACTTTTACATTGTTTGGTTGGTTGGCTCGGAAGTGCGGGAACACATCGCACCCGCGGAAGCCATCACTTCGAGCTCGAAGCTTCTACTACTCCACTGAAACGTTCAGATGAAATAAGGGTGAAGTGAGCATAATAATAATAATAATAATAATAATAATAATAATAATAATAATAATAATAATAATAATAATAATAATAATAATGGTTTTGGGGAAAGGAAATGGCGCAGTATCTGTCTCATATATCGTTGGACACCTGAACCGCGCCGTAAGGGAAGGGATAAAGGAGGGAGTGAAAGAAGAAAGGAGAGGAGGTGCCGTAGTGGAGGGCTCCGGCATAATTTCGACCACCTGGGGATCTTTAACGGGCACTGACATCGCACAGCACACGGGCGCCTTTGCGTTTTGCCTCCATAAAAACGCAGCCGCCGCGGTCGGGTTCGAACCCGGGAACTCCGGATCAGTAGCCGAGCGTCCAAACCACCGAGCCACCGCGGCGGGTGAAGTAAGCACCGCCGAACGCGTTTTGCCATAGCGGAGGCAAGCTACTGTCGCCTCCGTTTCGAAAAGGCGACGATCCGCTGGGCGTTCGAAGAGGGGAAACAACGCACGGAACGGTTGCTTCGCGTTCCATTCTTCGAGCACTGCAGCCGGCGCCAGACCTCCGGGAGACGGGAGGCTTCCTTGTCTCAAGCCGGCTGTTTTCGCTCCAGTTTTGATCCGAGCAACGCCGCATTGTTTTTTCTTTTCTTTTCATTCGCACTGGGGCGGCAGGAAGAGACACAAACCTGGAGGCGCACTTTTTCCCCCTCCGTCGTCGTCGTCGTCGCACTGTGTGCGTGCTCTCGCAGTGCACGCCGTTTCCTGGACGCCTTTGGCCGCCGAGCGCCTTTTCATTTTTTTTCTTATTTCGCCGCTAAGCGAAGCTTAGGCGAAGGCGACGCCGCTGGTGAAGAGAAACGCGGGAAGGAAAAGTCGCGAAAAAAGAAAGAGCGAGGAAAGGACAAATTGAGGAACAGTGCGGCGACAGGAGCAGAAAAAGAAAGGATCCCCGAGAATGGCGTGGCCCGCGCGCACTCCGGGATGCGGTAGTGAGACGATGGTGGGTATACGGCGTTCCGCGGTGAAGGAGGCGAGGGGGGGGGGGAGATGTGGGGAGGGGACGGCGCGGCTTGTTGTTCTCGGCGCTGTGTGAGAAAGAGGGGGAGAGAGAGAGAGCGCCCGGCGGCGGTGGTCGCCGCGCAAATGTAGGCCACCTGATCGCGACGACCAGAGTTGCTTGGAAGAAGGAGTAACTCAGAGGGGGGAAGGGGGGGGGGGAGTAGTGAGGTGAACCAGTGCTGCTGGCGGTGTGTACGAGGAAGGAGGGGGGGTGAGACGCGGAGAAGACTTTCTCTCCTTTCGCCTTTCTCCTCCCCTTGGGCAACTTTCATCGTCGGCCGCGGCGTCCAACACGTCCTCGAGACTGCGGCCGCCGCAGTGTCCGCGTGTGTGCCTTGTGTGTGTGCCGTTCCGTGAGACCGTCGCCGTCGCCGCACCAGTTCGCCCCCTCCCAGGCGTTGGAGTACGCTGCTGCAGTTAGCTTGGTCCGGCGAGCCCCCCTCCTCTGGGACCTAACGCAGTGGGAGCACCGTTGCCACCGACCTATACTGGAGGGACCAGGATGCCTTCTTCGCCAGCCGCGCTGTTCTGGCGTCAATCGCGTCCAGGCACCGTCGCGTCCCGACCACTGCTGAGCGACGACCGCGTGTGCGATGCAGCTGATACAGGGCGCCTGGCCGCCCCAGCGTCTCGGTGACGTTCTCTTCGACAGAGGTGCGTCTCTCCTTCCGGCGTGTGATGGTCGTATTTTCGGTGCGCCTGTGCTCTCCTGGTACAATAGCCCTCCTTGTTGACCCCCCCGAAACCTGTACGTATACACGTGCCATTTCTGCTCTTAGTTTATACTGCGGAGCAAGCTCTCCGACGTCTTCTGAGCTGTATGTATGTATTACGTGCGAATCACTGTCTTCGTTCTACATCACGCCACTTCGAGATCGCGGCTCTCTCGATCGTTGGCGGAGGCCACAGCTGGTCTGGTGAGTAGCAGCAGCGGTTTAGGTTAGGCTGCCAGCTGGGCTTGCGCTCGAAGAGTCGTCGTTCCTGTTATACTACCGAGAGAACCTCAGGGTCGCTTAGGCCCGACGCGCTGAGAGATTGTGTGAAAATGCTGTCGCGCAAGGCCTGGGGCGAGGAATGTGGAGTTCAGCGTTGCACGTGCCACGTGACTCCGGGCCGCACTGTATCGAAACGTGCCCGCTGTTTCTGGAGCGAACTCTCGTGCAGGCTGCGGCAGAGAATGCCGCGAGATGCATCTCGGATTTGTGTGCTTGTCTCTGCGGACACCAGTCGACGGGTAAATTGCGACTAATGCGGCTGTTCGGTGAATTTAAGTGCCTTCCTTACGCGTTCCCGAGTGACGCCGCCCGATTTCTAGGTTGTCCAGGTTGAAGCAGAGCGCCTTTTCACTCGCCCGCGGGGATTTGTCTCTACAGTTTTCGTGCGCAAATACCAACTATCGCTCGGAGATCTGTCTTCGGTCAGATGTTGTCGACTGCGTAGCGGCCCCGCGTCTTGCGCCGCGGCGGCGTACGGTTGCTCAAACTTCGCGCACGTACATTCCTTTAACGCTGCTCCGTGCGTGCAGCCACGCTTTTCGTCCTGAACGAGAAGGTGCCACATCTGACACGTGAAGCCTAGGCATTCCAGGCTACTTAACGCCACCGCGTGGCTCTTCCATAGAAGCGATGATGATGATGATGATGAATTTTTATGGCGCAAGGGCATCTGCGGCCAAAGAGCGCCATGGCACAGGGATTTTTTTTTTCTTTTACTCAAGGCGGGGTCGAAGACCCATTTCCCAAGCATTTCACCCTGAATTAGCCGAGCACCAGGCCAGGGGAAAGCTTGTACCCATTGTGTCACTGGTGGGTACCCGGTGGCTCTGGGAATCGAACCCCGCACCTCCCGCATGCGAGACGGATGCTCGAACGACTATAGGCCGCCGCTGCGGTCTCTTCCGTAGAATTCTAGCGTGACGTCTGCTGAATTCACCTCTAACATATGGTAGTGGGTACTTCTTTTGTTACTCTTTTACGAAATTGCTAGCGTACTAACTGACAAGCTAAGGGCGATGGCTGTTCCGTCCGAACCTAATAGCCTGTCTCTTGTTTCGGTGCAAAACGCGTCGACGGATCGTGTCCGAGCGACGACTCTCACCCTATACCTGGCAGCTCTCCGCGCCACCGCGGGTATCCGGTCACCGATTGCGCCACCAGTCAGCTGGACTCGCGCTTTAGCGAGAGAGGCTGCCGGATCGCGGATATGGCGGCCTCTCTGCGGCCTGCATTCTTGGTCCACATTCCGGCTGCTGATCCTGAGCTCGTGGGTTCGATTCCCGGGAACCGCGGTGGCCCCGTTTTGATGGAGGCGGAACGCGAAAGGAAGAAAAATATAAAGCCGTGTAGCGAGAGACACCGCTGCGCTTAAAAAAAATAGCAAAACCCCCCGTCAGCTGGCCGAAATTAATCGGGAGTCGTGCACTATATATATACGGCAGTGCGCCAGCAAAGGTGTTGCTTTTGCGTGTAAAGAGTCCTAGTGACCAACCGGACTGAAAGATTGGGATGTGAAAGTTGCGACGCGGACGTGGACCTGTTTGGGGCGCGATGACGGAAGTCACCACGCGACTTACTGCAGTGCAGCCACGTGGGGAACCCTACGAGAGGCGTGTAGGATACTCGTATGGTTTATGGGTGTTTAACGTCCCAAAGCGACTCAGGGTATGAGGGACGTCGTAGTGAAGGGCTCCGGAATAATTTCGACCACCTGGGGTTCTCTCACGTGCACTGACATCGTACAGTACACGGGCCTCTAGAATTTCGCCTCCATCGAAATTCGGCCGCCGCGGCCGGAATCGAACCCGCTTCTTTCGGGCCAGCAGCCGAGTGCCATAACCACTCAGCCACCGCGGCGGCTAATACTCGTATGAACTTCGGCAGTGGATGCGAAAACATTGATGGACGTTTGCCCGGCATAGCTAAACAGTACGAAGCAATGTCGTATCTAAATGCGTTTTAGAGAAGTTTTGGCGCTGCAATCGCAGTCCTGCGTATCGTGCCCGCAACCCCGTGCCGAGCAGCATTCGGGAGGCCGCGCAGCCGCTGAGCCTGTTGAGGATTCTGTGGCGCTGGCTCCCTTGCGAAGCCACGTAGGAAAAACTGTCATCCTTGCCCGGCAGGGCTACGAGTGTCAGGGGCGCGGAGGCAAGCGCATACTCTATCGCGCTTTCGGGTGAAAGCGGCGACATTGTTGTGGGTTGTGGATTTGAAAGGTAGCAAGGGGTCTCAAAGCGAGAAAACGAACAGGGTAAGGCACGGAAGGACTCGGAGGAACGCCACAGACGAGCAAATTTTGTCCTTTAAATGCTCTCGGAACGTGCTCATCGACGAGATGCCTTGCAGTTGTTAATAATAATAATTGGTTTTTGGGGAAAGGAAATGGCGCAATATCTGTCTCACATATCGGCGGACACCTGAACCGCGCCGTAAGGGAAGGGATGAAGGAGGGAGTGAAAGAAGAAAGAGGTGCCGTAGTGGAGGGCTCCGGAATAATTTCGACCACCTGGGGATCTTTAACGTGCACTGACATCGCACAGCACACGGGCGCCTTAGCGTTTTTCCTCCATAAAAACGCAGCCGCCGCGGTCGGGTTCGGACCCGGGAACTCCGGATGAGTAGTCGAGCGCCCTAACCACTGAGCCACCGCGGCGGGTCTTTGCAGTTGTTTAAATTCATTTCGCAGATAGCAATGGGTTCATTCAGCGGTATATAGAAGCAGAGAACTATCGGTGCTGCCTTTCGTCGATACTGCGGCCGCAGCACTACACGGCCACAGCGGCGGGAGTTTCGATCGTTAGCGGTGCGGATTTGGGACAAAGCATAGCTGCGCACTTCGGAAGAAGGTAAGGATATAGTCCACGAGACATTTTTTTTCCGCGCCTTTGCCGAGTCTAATCTCCCCTCGAATGGCACACACCACATCCTGTTTTGAGCACTTTGTGCGTCTGGCTTTGGCATCCTGTGTACCCTGTCTCCAGCACTCTGTGCGCCATGTTTCCAGCACCCTATGCACACTGTCTTCAGTGAGTTTAGGAAAGTCCCCCGAGGTGGTGTGGATTCTTAATAGGGGGTAAAGTTAAGAGTCCAAGCAAGCTCAGCCATACACGGCTGCAAAGGATAGAGCTATACACTGTACAACTGTATAGAGAGCTGTGAATACAGCTTTCTCAAAATTTCTCAGTTGGAGAAAAAATCGAGTTGATCGACTCGGCCTCGCCCTTCTAGTCGCCCTGGTTAGCCCCGTTGGTAGAGCGACTGCCCCGGACAGTCGGTGGTCCGAGTTCGATCCCCAAGCCGGGATCAAATTCAACTGCGAAGTACTTCAAAGGCGTTGTACAGCTTTCCTTTGTACATGGCTGCGCTTGGGTGGAGGAGTAATAATAATAATAATTGGTTTTTGGGGAAAGGAAATGACGCAGTATCTGTCTCATGTATCGGCGGACACCTGAACCGCGCCGTAAGGGAAGGGATAAAGGAGGGAGTGAAAGCAAAAAGAGGTGCCGTAGTGGAGGGCGCCGGAATAATTTCGACCACCTGGGGATCTTTAACGTGCACTGACATCGTTTAAGATCCCCAGGTGGTCGAAATTATTCCGGAGCCCTCCACTCCGGTACCTCTTTCTTCCTTTCTCTTTCACTCCCCCCTTTCATTTCCTCATTCCGGTCTTCAACACCGTGTGCGCATCTGTTTTTATCATCCCGCACACCCTGTATATCGCATCCGGTGCACCTGTGTTCAGCACCCTGCACACCTTCGTCACCCTGTTTGCCGCACCCTGCGCACCTCCGTTCGGATAAAGCAATCCTGTACCCACCGTATTCGCTACGAAGTAGGTGCGCTTGAATGGAAACGAAAAAAAAAAAGGGTTAACCCGATCTCGTGTCCGCGCGTAGCCGTAACGGTATTGTACCCGTACAGCACTCGTGGGAATGGCTTTTCATGGCGCTTCGCTCACTGTCGGGAGCCGGGCCGTGGCTGTGTGTGAGCGAGCGGCAATTCGGGGCTTCCATTCTTCGGCGCTACACCGCTCGCTCCAGAAACCTCGACACACACACAGCGGCGTTCGCGACGCCTTTACACCAAGCGGCTCCCCGCGATGCTCTGCCCTCACCCCTCCACCCGCTCGCCCATTTTGTCTTTGTTTTGTTGTTGTTGGTAAGGGTTGTTATTAGCACGGCGGGGAGCTTGTTTTGTACTCGGGTCTAAAAGGTCTTTGTTTCTTCGCCGGTTACGGTTGTACAAGTAAGTCGGGTCTAATCTTAGAGGTCTGGTGTGCCTGTATGCTGCCATTTGCCCGTACTCCGCCATCCCACCACGACTCTTGCAGCGTGGTGGAAGTTGTACTAGCGCGAGACGACGCCTTCCAGACGCATGTTGTTAGCGCCGTGAGAATAGCACTCTTGTGGGAGCCGTCGTCTCGTGCTCTTGAGCTTCGCTGCACTGAAAGAAGTTTGGAGTATACCGTGCGCTACTTTGCCGGCTTGACACAGTATGCAAAAGGGCGCGTGTGAAGTGGGCAGCGTCGCTCCCGCGCCACGTGGTTTAGCGAGAGCGGCGTTTTAGCTTCGTGAAAAAGGGAGAGTGTTGGGTGAGAGAGAGAGAGAGAGAGGCTTTTGTCCCCGTACGCTGTGTGGTGTGTCTGCCGTTACATTGCGTGTGCACGCGTTGGAACGTACAGGCGTGCACTTCACTTTAATAGAGGGGGTTATTGTGCGTTTTACCGTACTTTTCGTTCTTTTTATTGTTTTTGTTTGTGTATTGTTCTAAAGCCGTGAATGCGTTCCTTGTTAAGCGCTGGACCACTCGACCAGGGAGATATTTAGCGCACAGTTTAGTACTGCTACTATCACGAGTTCCAACTCGAGTACGCGGTACCACCCTTGACCGCCATTACCTTGTCGCTAAAATAATTTTTTCTGCTCCTCAGCGGAGGCGCATAATTTGTTAGCGAGTGTGTCTCGGGATCCATTAACCTAAAATATAATACACACGTTACAATTAGGCGAAATTCTAGAGGCCCGTGTACTGTGCGATGTCAGTGCACGTTAAAGTACCCCAGGTGGTCGAAATTTCCGGAGCCCTTCACTACGGCGTCCCTCATAGCCTGAGTCGTATTGGGTCGTTAAACCTCCATAAACCAAACATGTTATAATTGCAGCTTTCGCTTATGTTTGAAATTGCTAGACTGATTAAGGAATACCTACAGGAGTACTATTTATAGTTCCAAAGTCTTTTTCTCTTAGGTTAAGTCTTTTTGGTTGTCTTGTTGGTTAACTAAGAGTAGGCCGGTCGAGGCCCCCGCCCCCTCCCCGGGTGCTCTTGTATCCTAATAAATCGTGGTGGCTGCAGAATGCGAGGATTTGTATTTAGATGAAATTGAAAATTGGTTGTTGGGGAAGCGAAATGGCGCAGTATCTGCCTCACATACCGGCGGACGCCTGAACCGCGCCGTAAGGGAAGGGATAAAGGAGGGGTAAGAGAGGAAGAAGAGGTGCCGTAGTGGAGGGCTCCGGAATAATTTCGACCACCTGGGGATCTTTAACGTGCACTGACATCGCACAGCACACGGGCGCCTTAGCGTTTGTAGTAGTAGTAGTAGTAGTAGTAGTAGTAATCGGTTTTATTAAAACAGTAATAAAAAGGAAGGAAAAGATTTTTGCTGGCCCCGGCATCTGCCATCGTACTGAAGCACCTGAACTGGGGCAGCGGAAATAAAGGATAGCAGGCAGAATGGAGAAATGAAATGAAAGAGGTGAGGGGACAGGAAGAGAGGGATAGGGGGAGAGGTGATATACACACTATTTTACACAAGCTATTTACGCAATAAGAAATGTGTTTGCTTCGCCTCCATCGAAACGCGGCCGCCGCGGTCGGGTTCAAACCTATTTCGATGGGAAGGAAACGCTTTCGCATTGTTCTATGGCGCTTCAGGAAAAAAAAATCAGTCAAAGAAACTGCGCGGAGCCGGTCACGTGCTCAGTCATATCTATCATCGCTCTCTTGACGTTCGGATCCGGCTGATTTGGAAGCGAAGTCACGCCCCGTGTCTGCCCGGCTCCCGATATGTGACGCGTAGTCGCGGGAAAGTTCCGCCGCAGCGGCAGCGACGCTCTCCCGAAGCTGCTCGCTGCCTGCTCCTTCGCGCCGGCCCTGTACGCGGATTGCATTGGCAATGCGCCGTTGCCCCGGATCTGATCGCTGGCGGTGGTGTATGGCTGCAGCCACGACTGCTCCTTTAGCTGGTCTTTTTTCTCTTTCGTTCTCTCGTTGCACTGTAATGGACAGTGTAGTTCTTCTTGCCACGCGGCCATGAGGAGTCCTTTCTTTTTTTTTTCTTCAGTGCCTAAAGTCGTGGGACAAGATTCAAAGGGCACTGAGGACAGTTTCCATCCAGTTTCTGTTCGTGGTAAAAAAAAAATGGATTCTCCGGTTCTGTGTGGCTATGATGTTCGGCAACAAAAAGAAAAAAAAGCGCACTTATAGCCGAGAGAAATCTGGTTCAAAGATGGAACCTTTTTTTTTTTCGCAGCCACTCCATTCAAACTGGTGACGTCAGTACCGAAGAAGACTCCGCGATCACTGTTTGGCCGTGAATGGCGGCGTAGCTATAGCCTCGGAGATCTGCGTAAAAATTTTTTTTGTCGTTTCTTGTTTTGATAAAAGCTGCGTTTTCAGTGAAGGTATCGGTATTTGTCATTAGAACGAAATAAGGTGTCGATGCAGGCCGAGTTCAGTTTGTAGGGCCCTTTAAATCTTGTAATGTCCATGCAGGGAAACGGGATAACATGTACGGTATGGTATCATACGGTATGGCATGTTGTGGTGGTTAACATCCCAGAGCCATACTATCCCGGCCGCGGCGGTCGCATTTCGATGGAGGCGAAATGCTAGAACCCGCCGCGGTGGCTCAGTTGTTAGGGCGCTAGGCTACTGATCCGGAGTTCCCGGGTCCGAACCCGACCGCGGCGGCTGCGTTTCGATGGAGGCGAAACGCTAAGGCGCCCGTGTGCTGTGCGATGTCAGTGCGCGTTAAAGTACCCCAAGTGGTCGAAATTACTCCGGAGCCCTCCACTACGACTCGGCTTTCTTACTTTCTTCTTTCACTCCCTCCTTTATCCCTTCCCTTACGGCGCGGTTCAGGTGTCCGCCGAGATAAGTGAGACAGTCACCGCGCCATTTTCTTTCCCCAAAAAACCAACTAACTAACCAATGAAAATGGCCTTGTACTGTGCGATGTCAGTGCATGTTAAAGACCCCCAGATAGTCGAAATTATCCGGAGCCCTTCACTACGGCGTCCTTCATAGCCTGAGTCGCTTTGGGACATTTAACTTCTCATAAAATCATAAACCATACATGGGTTATGAGGGACGCCGTAGTGGGTAGCTTAGGTTTAATTTAGGCCACCCGGCGTGCCTTTACAGCACCTGGGCGTTCTCGCATTTCGCCTGCATCGAAGTGCGGCCGCCATGGTCGGGATTCGATCCTGCAACCTTGGGCTCGGCAGCCGAACGCCGTAGCCACCGAACCATAGCGGCGAGTAGGTTGCCCACGCCATCACAGCGCAAGACGTGTTCAGTCTATGCACTCGTCGCTATGTCGTAGGCTCTGGAGACAGGTTGGGTTATTATTATTAAGGAGCGGGAAATTTGAAGCCAGTCAAGTCTTGAATTGAGTGTGAAGCGGCAGTTTGAACATGAAAATTTCTTGTCTTTATCGTGATAAATGACCCCTCCAAGAAAGGCTCTTAGAGCGCCTGATTTGGGAGGAGGAGGAGGGGGGGGGGGGGACCTGCGCAATGTGCCGAAGTCTTAAGTCGCGAAGTACGTCCCCGAGTGCTTCACGAGGCCCACTTTATATCCCTTCGCCTGAGCATTGTTCGATAAACGTCATCATAAGGGAGAAGAAATGCCATCATACCCATCGAATTATCCCGACTCCGGCCTTTGAAACAACATTCTATGTGCCGATCAATTGTAGCTAAAAAATTGACGTGTGCGAATTGTCGGGTCCTTTAACTCGCACTTCGGGACCTTTGACTTGCACCTGACATTGCATTGTCTTTCGGATACATTGAAACGGAGCCCATGGTTCGGGATTCGATCCCGCAACCTCGCGCGTAGCGGCAGTGCGCCTTAATGACGGAGCCACAGGGGCTTTTTTCCTTTTTTCGCGCCGCTTCTGCAGTTCGCTAAACGCATGCGGAACTCTGTTGAGCAGTGAAATAAATTATCTCACTCGAGGTGGAAATTGTTTAGCAACCATCCAGTGTACGTCCAGCCTTGCAGACCAGCCGCAGCTTTGGTTTTATAGCATTTAATGACCCAAAGCGACTCGGGCTATGAGGGATAACTCTGTGATTGGCGCATAATAATAATAATAATAATAATAATAATAATAATAATAATAATAATAATAATAATAATAATGGTTTTTTGGGAAAGGAAATGGCGCAGTATCTGTCTCATATATCGTTGGACACCTGAATCGCGCCGTAAGGGAAGGGATAAAGGAGGGAGTGAAAGAAGAAAGGAAGGAGGTGCCGTAGTGGAGGGCTCCGGAATAATTTCTACCACCTGGGGATCCTTAACGTGCACTGACATCGCACAGCACACGGGCGCCTTAGCGTTATAAAAAAAACAACAACAAGGCGCTCGTGTGCTGTGCGATGGTCAGTGCACGTCAAAGATCCCCAGGTGGTCGAAATTATTCCGGAGCCCTCCACTAAGGCACACCTCTATTCCTTTCTTCTTTGACTCCCTCATTTATCCCTTCCCCTACGGCGCGGTTCAGGTGTCCAACGATATATGAGACAGATACTGCGCATCACAGCCTTGGTCGCTTTTGCGCCATAGAACTCAATATAACTAAGGCTATGAGGGACGCCGTAGTGGAGGGCTCCGGGAATTTAGACCACGTAAGATTCTTTACCGTGCACTGACATCGCACAGTACGCGGGCGTCTAGAATTTCACCTCCACCGAAATGCGACTGCCGCAGCCGGGATCGAACCCACGTCATTCGGGTCAGCAGTCGAGCACCATAATCACTCGGCCACCGGTGGTGGTGGTAAACATTTATTGAATCTGTTAAATGATGTGTTTGGGCCCAGGCCCTATGGCCCAGGTCCTCACAAATCTAGGTGGAGCTCCTATTCCGGAGCCCCAATGGCGACTATAGCGCCGCTCGCGCCCTGGCCACCAAGGTCCGTTTTGACTGTATGTAGTATGACAGCTGAGCAGCGCTGCCTCCTAGGCCTCCCTAGAAGGGTTGGGAAATGAAGGATTGGGAAGGGTGGGGATTGTAAGTGCAGGCCCAGACCATATGGAAAACATTCGACAATGTCGCTCTGGACACAGCCTGCAGCCACCATCAAATTCTGAATTGAAGCGTTTCAATACTGCCGGGCACAGCATTGTATTTGTAAAAATTTTGAGAAGGAGCCGTTCGTCAGCCACCGCGGCGGCTCCGGCCGCAGCTTAGGCGCGTGCGAAAGAAAAAAATTCGTTAGTTATGCAGAAACTGGTCACCGAACCCCAATATCCTTGAGCGCACGCGTCACGTTGCTATAGGGTGATGTGGCGGTGCAAGCGGGGCGTTCACGTACCTTCCTCATGAGTTTGGAAAAAAAAAAGGAACGGGGGAAAAAGCGCCATAAACTGGCCGATGATCTGTGCACGTGTCCGAGTCGCGCGCCCTCTCGAAGCGTAAGCGCAAGCTGCATTCCTCGAGCAGCGACGCGCTGCGGATATTTTGGGCCCAAGAATGGAACGCTTGAGCGCGCCGCGTAACAAGGTCCCGTGTTTTGCTGCTATTCAGCTGTGGCGCGGTGTATATAATATATATTGTGCGGGCGAAACGAGCGTTCCTTACCTTGGCAGACGCGAAGTGGGGGGGGGGGGGGTGTATAGGAGGAGCGTATCTATAGCGGGGTTGTTTAGCGCCGCACAACACTTCGACCCTTGCTCGTTTATAAGCGCGTCTTGTTTTGCGCGTGCTGCATGAACGCGGCCTTGTGGCTGGCGCGGTACGTGTCCCGTTCATTTTCGGCCGAGGCACTTGTTTGTGTGTTCTGCGTCGGTGTTATAATGAGTGCGAAGCGAAGCGAGAACAAACGACAGGCGTTGAACTCGAAGACATTGCACACGCCTTGCTGTGCACTGTATCGGGGCGTGGATCCCAGGGGCTGGCGTCCGTAATACAGTCTCATCTGGAAGTTGGTGTAACGGGACTAACAGCAGCGCGCGCAGTGCTCGCCACCAACGGTCAGTCCATGCGATAACTACGGCTAATGATCACTTGGCGCTTAGTCTCTGAAGGAGTAACGGTTGCTGTTTTGAGGGACCTATAGTCGGATACAACTCAAGAACGCAGCGGTTTTTCCCCGTCGAAGGACCCCCTTCCGGCCAATGGCGTCGGTTGATTCTCGTGACCCACCCTGGTAGCCTGGCAATGCAGGGAGTGGCAGATGAAGGGGATAGTGCCCTCCCTGCCGTTCCTCCCTGATGAAAATCGGCCGACGCCATTGGCTGGAACGGGGTCATTTGACGGAGAAAGCCGCTTCGTTCTTGATTCGTATTCGACTAGCTGTGGCAACTGGGTCTTTGTGTATACCATGTGTAGACTATACGAGCGCGTCCTGTGTGCCCCCTGGTATGTACAAGTCCATAGTCTAATATGTACAAGTCATAGTCATAGTCTTTTCATAGTCTCCTCCCTGCATTGTCGCGCCACTGCCTGCATTGTCACGCTAGCAGGGTAAAGATAATCGACCGACGCCATTGGCTGGAAGGGGTCACTAGACGGGGAAAAGCCGCTTCGTTCTTGAGTTGTATTCCACTATAGCCTCTAAAACAGCAACAGTTACTCTTTTAGAGACTAACTGTTGGGGCTACGCAGTTGGCGCTGGGATGACTGACTCCAGGGCTCGTCCCAGCTCCTTCTAGCTTAACGTCTATGAGCGGTGCGCTATACTAGGTACTGCGATGACATCCTGTAATGAGGAACTGTCCTGCTTTAATTCTCATTGTACGTTCTCCTGCCGGCCCCAAGCTACTGCGTTATGCTATGTCACTTTGCGTTCGACGTACTGTGGCCTTAGTTGCCGCTGCGCCACTGTCCCGACCACTACCACCATACCACCATACCAGGTCCAACATACAAAAGCACCATACATCTCCACCCACGGTCGCCCTGCACCCACGTCCACCCTCCAGTAGTCTCTGCCTGCGAGAAGGCCACCCAGCAGTGCAACGAAAGAGTGACGTCGAATCGAATTCAGAGACGCAGTGGGAAGGCAATCGTTGTAAAAGCGGAATAAGCGTACAACCAATATTGCTAACGCAGATTTGTCGCGTCGCATCGTGTGATCGCCTGTAGATTTACTGCTACTACCGGACCCACGTCCCGGCTTCGGAGGATCGACCTACGCGGCGGAGAGCGTGACGTCGCTGCACGACTTAGTGTCGGCAGATTTCAGACAATGCTCAAACCGCCTCTGGCAGCCCCATGCGCCTGAAAACGCGAGACGACTGAATTTGCCTATAATAATAATAATAATAATAATAATAATAATAATAATAATAATAATAATAATAATAATAATAATAATAATTGGTTTTTCGGGAAAGGAAATGGCGCAGTATCTGTCTCATATATATCGTTGTGCACCTGAACTGCGCCGTAAGGGAAGGGAGGAAGATGGGAGTGAAAGAAGAAAGGAAGAAAGAGGTGCCGTAGTGGAGGGCTCCGGAATAATTTCGACCATCTGGGGATCTTTAACGTGCACTGACATCGCACAGCACACGGGCGCCTTAGCGT
>JARKHS020016005.1:0-11915 GCA_030143305.2 Amblyomma americanum
GTCATCCAAATTTGCCAATAATGTTACCAATCATGTTTCGTTAACACTTGCTTACGAAATTATATGTACCCACCCCTTATGTAATACCACTCGTGGATCCTTAAGGTAATAAAATGAAATGAAGTGAAAGTGGGATGGCTCAGTCGCCTAGTTATTGGGAGAGGAAGTTCGGAGGGATTCAGTTCAGCGAACAAACGGGCGTTTCACCGCCGCAGTGAATTTTGCGGCCTTCGTCGATTTCCCGAAGTTCCCGAGCCGCTGAGAAAATTTCCGCGCTCTCTTGAACTCTGTTAGGTTGGCGTTTGTGATTTGTGCCCACTAGGTTGTATCTCTTGAGTTCGCTCTTGACCGTTTTCAAACTTGGGTGAATATAAACACAGCCGCGTTGTCCATCGCCAACAGCTTTATCTGCATTGCGCGAAATTCGGCACGGCATCTCCAATTCGTTCACAAGCATATCGTTCCACTCTTCCTAGAAAACGCGAAACGTCTTGCGAGGCCGTATCGACCGTCATTTCATGTGCATTCTGTCGTCACACGGGGGTCCCTTCGAGTGGAACCGTTTGCTTGCATTTTAATACAAAACCGCAGTCTATTCTAAAGCAACGTCTCCCACGCGATTCCCTCTTCTAAGTCTTCGAAGAGGGTCACTGTTGACATTTTAGAGCCACCAGAGGACCGCTACTCGACGTTTAACAAAGGCACTCGAAATCTGACCTTCGATGCGTCCGAATGATATGACGTCCTTCACAGCACGCTATGTTCTGTGCGCCTCTGGCCATAGAGACACGCCGCTTTCCTAACAGAGAACTAATGTCTATGCTTCCACGTGACGCGGCACAAGTCAAAGGCTTTTGTGTCCTGCGACACACGACGCTTATTACGTAGAAAAAAGGACGGGGGGGGGGGGGGGGGTTAGAGAGACAGGCGCCGTTCGGTTGGAGCACAAAGTTCACTTGCACACTCCTGTCCTGGATGTCTTCGTATTGACGGCATGCTTTGACGAAGCGCTTTCCGACGTTAATCCCACCGTCAGTGTCTCTTCTCCCGACATAAGCGCGGACAAATGTCGCTCCCTACGAGCGCATTTTTATGACAGACCTTCAGAGCATTGGAAGAGCCAGGATGATTGATTGGCACTTTGAGACAGCGTGCTCCTATAACTAGACGCCTCTTTCGGGAACGCTTTATATACTCGATTGCTCAACGCTGACTCTGTCGACAGTGTGCGACGCCTTTCGTACTTCGGACCGCACGAAACTCTGACTGGCATCTCGTTTGCGCGAACCTAAAACGGTAGACGGCTCTCGTGTGTTCAGGCGAATCGCATAGAACTTCGTAAGTTCGGCGCTATATCAAGTTGAACGAGAGATCGTTTGAGCGGCTCTGGGACTTGCACCTGCAGACATGCGTTACGCGGTTAAAGCCTTCTGCCACTGACGACCAGGTCCCGGAGTTTCGAACGCGTACTCAGAATAATAACAATGATAATTGGTTTTTGGGGAAAGGAAATGGCGCAGTATCTGTCTCATATATCATTGGACACCTGAACGGCGCCGTAAGGGAAGGGACAAAGGAGGGAGTGAAAGAAGAAAGGAAAAAAAGAGGTGCCGTAGTGGAGGGCTCCGGAATAATTTCGACCACCTGGGGATCATAAACGTGCACTGACATCGCACAGCACACGGGCACCTTAGCGTTTCGTGTCCATCGAAACGCGGTCCCCGCGGTCGGGTTCGAGCACGGGAACTCCGGATCAGTAGCCGAGCGCACTAACCACTGAGCCACCGCGGCGGGTGAACGCGTACTCGACGGAAGCGTTTCTGTGTATACGAAATGCAGAACCGCTCGTATAGAGATTTTAATGTGCGCTATTTAAATTCAATTTGTAAGCAATTAAATCTACTTTAAAAGAATGACACACTGACTTTTGCGCTGCCTACCGAAAATTGAGAGACGTACGACACGCTCACTGGACAGCCGCATGTCATTGGTGCGCTTTCGTCAGGATCGACAATGATCCCCGACTTCTTCGCGGACAGGCGCGAAGGCACCCGCAGAATATGGCAGCGCGCTCGTGAGAGGCCGACTGAAAATCAAGGACTGCTGCCGTTTCCGGAGATCGCGAAGATAAACTTCTTTTTACAGCTCCTGAAAAGTCTTTTTTCGGGGGCTGAAAAAAAGGTTTCGCTCCCAAAAATGTATTTCACTGTAAAAATACTTATCATGGGAGGCACTGCTTCTCGAACAGGAAGAACAGGGACAACGTGAAGTCATCCGTCTCGCCCTGACCGCTGCTGAGATCCAGGAGATCCCGGTCGACGGCTGAGGGGGAGGACATGGCTGGGACTGAGCTGCGCCTTGGGATATAATAAGCGATATCTCTCTCTCTCTCTCTCCAGCGCGTTTTTCTGGGGACTGACTATGTTTCAAGAGGCAAAAATCCATATCATTTTTATTTTTTTTTCAATAGCCTACTACTCTTTTTTTGCAAGGGCTCGAGCCGTTTCTTGGTTCGTACACCCCCCCCCCCCCCCCCCTTCTCCAGCGCCAAGACAACCCCCCAGTGGAAGTGCGCCCTGCCGCGGACAACAGTACACCTGCTCCGTGCTCGGCCGTGCGTACGGGAGCGTGCCGCGCGCGCCCACTGTGGAGAGTCTCCTTCACCTTGCTGCTCCCGCTGCTGCTTCAGCAGTCGGCGATCCAGCACGCGCGGCGTTGCGAAGCCGGAACGGTGGCGGCGCGGCGCTCTCCTTCGCCGGTTCAGAAGTCGCGTGCCCCCTCCCGCAGCGGTGGCCTTTGCACGCTTGACCGAACACCCTCCACCCTGCCCGTTCGGCGGCGTCGGATAGAAGCCGCCGTCGCTGCTTCTGCCCCGCCAAGAAAAAAAAAAAAAAAAAGCTACTACACCGCGCGCTCTGCTCCGACTTGACGCTCGACCGCTACTGCTCTCCTCACTGCCGCGTCAGCCCGCGGAAGATTGCGCGCAGTCTGGCGAAGAACGGCGCGCCTTGGCCCCGTTTTCTTCTTCGTCTCACGGCGCCACTGTTCGCCGCTGCTGTTGGGACTTATACGCAGTTTGCAAGGCGGGCGACATCTGCGATGATTCGGTTCGCCATTTCTTTCCGCGCTTTTTCGATGGACTCCCGGCGCTTGGGCGGGCAGTGGCATTCGCGCGCTGAAACAGACGTGGCTGAGCGAACATACTGTCGCGTAGCGAGCTTCGCAGGTTTCGTGCGCCAGTTTTTCCAACAAGCTGAATGTGTTCTTCTCCCCGCGGTGCTACTGTTGCTGTCTTTGTGCTCGCTGCTGTGCGGGGAGCCATTAGAGGGGCTCACACCCCGACATTTGCCAGAGCCGTTTTCTCTCCTGGCTCTTTGTAAGCAGGCGTTGTGCGGCCCCCTCCCCGGCTTTGTTCGAATGCTTAGTTAGAGTAAAACGCACTGAGACGCACGGTTAGCTGTCTGCAGGGGGACAATGTCTCCCAAGGCCGTGTCCGAGACACCAGAGCGGGCGCGCGGACCCCCCGTGGTTTCCAGGAGAGTCGCGCGAAGTGATTGCTTCGGGCAGCAGACTGCCCGGCGGACCAGATGCGTCGGAGACGAGCCGCGAGGGCTGAGAGCGCGGACGGCGGGTCGCGTGGTGCACCGACTGGGAGGTTTGCGTTCCCTGTGTTTCGGATGTCGTTTTGTGTGTTTGTATCTGTGTGCCAAGCGGAAATGCGCGCGTCTTCGTGGAATTTACGCGGTGCTCTCGAGTAAACAACCTCGTGGGCACCGGCGTGCTATTGGCTGCTTTCGTTTTAAAGAAATCGTTCTCATTGGCCTCGAGAACAGCATTTCCGATTGGTTACTAAAAGTGTCCCCAGGATCCTGGGCAAACGTATTTAAGAGGGGGTTTTGGCGCGAGGAACGGGGGAGAGGAACGGCTGCGGTCCTGCTGCTCGGGACCTCTGCTCGGAAGATGTTGCGCACCCCTTGGTATGACTGACGGCGTTATTATTTACTCTTAGAGCTTTGCATCAGTTTGTTCAGTTTAAATGATGTTTTGCACCCGTTTTAAATAAACCAAGTTAATTCATGCTACCCATCGGCACCTGCTGGTCAACTTCTTCGAGGTGGCGGAGCGACCGTTCCGTCCCGACGTACGCTTCGTTACAAGTGGTGGAGGTTGCGGGGTAGCGACGACCCCGCTCTACTGGAAATGCGCCCCAACCTTAGAAGTGAGCCAAGCCAGACGTTAGCAGACTTCGCTACAATGACGAGCCCTCAATCGAGACCGTCCATCGCCCCGCCGGTATTCAAGGGAACCCCGGAGGAGTCCGCTGCGGAATGGCTGACCTGCTACGAACACGTCGCATCTTTGAACTGCTGGGACAGCGACACTAAGGTAAAGTTCCTTTACCTTGCTCTTGACGGGGACGCGAAGAAGTGGTACACAACGCAACTACTTACCGGTGCGCCAAGTTCGTGGAGTGATTGGGCGGCGAAGCTCAAGGCCTGCTTCAGCAGCCGCCACGCTGCGGAGATCGCCTATCTCCGGCTACAGAATCGGGTGCAGCTTCCTACAGAATCCCCAGAGCAGTACTTCTACGATGTGATGCAGCTGTGCGCTAGGGTCGACCCAAAGATGCCGGAAGAAGACCGATTGCGTCATTTACTGCGGGGCCTCCAACCAGCGACTATGGAGAAAATGATAATTTCCAACCCGACCACCTGCGCAGACTTCTTACAAATACTGCAGCGTCTCAGTCAGGCCACGCTGATGGGTCTTGCTTCTTGGCTGCTGCCGACCCCAGTGAGCAACACCTACCTGCCAACAGGTGCCTGGAATTCGAACATCCATGCAACACCCAACAGCGCTACCACCGAGCCTGTTCCTGCGCCTGGGCAGCCCCACCTACTTCCCGCCTGCACTGCTGCATCCTACCGTCAGCAACAAAGACTCGAAGGTGAGCAAGATTTCAAGGCGATCGCCGCATCCCTTGAGTCATTATCCGGGCGCCTAAAGGCAATTGAAGAAGAAATATTTCGAAACCGTGTGCCATGGCCACCGAGAACGACGCGTGCCGACGACGGACGACCGCGATGCCACTACTGTAGCCGAAACGGCCACATTTCTCGACAGTGTCGCCAGCGATGGAGAGATGAGGACCGCGAGCAAAGAAATGTACGCGACGAGCAAGCTCCCAACTTGGGAAACGGGAACGGCAGGGCCTAGGTGGTCAGCCCTGCCGACCTGTGTGCGTGATGAGCGAAAACCAGCTCCTCACAGTGCAAGTCGAGGCAAATAACTCGAAGGCCACCCTTATCATTGACACAGGCGCCTCCGTAAACATAATGTCTTCTAAATTCGCTGCTAAAATTTGTTCAGAAGTCAAACCAACTGAGAGCACCGCCTTCGTCAAAGGAATCGGCGGAGACTTGTTGTCACCGGCGGGAGAAACAGAAGTACTACTCCAATTCGGATCAGCCAAATTCAGCGTAAAATTCATCGTTCTCAAGGACTGCCCGTACGAATTGTTGGGTGGGCTCCCATTTTGCCGGCAGGCGAACTTGCTCATTGACTTTCGCCAAAAAGAACTCAAGATCGGGAGCGACGTATACCGGCTGCAACTCGACGCTGGCGTGCAATCGCAGACAAACATCGTCACGGCACGAAGTGACGACCAAGTTCGCATCGAGCCTCGTACGGAAGCCATTCTGAGGGTACGCGTTCCGAGAAATGGAATTCAACTCGTCGAGCCGAACTCAACCCTTAGGAGTGGACTGCAGGTTGCGCGGACGGTAATGAACGTGGTCGGCGGGATTGGAATTGTCCGTGTGGCTAATCCTACCTTGTCGCCGATAGTGGTGCATCGCGAGACGAAAATTGGCTGGGCCACATCCCTACATGAGGCGCAGCTCGGACTCGCCGTGCCGCACGACCCCTCCACGACGGGGCACTTCGACGTCGAGACTGGGCCACACCTGGCGCCATCTGAGAGGGGTGAGCTCTTGTCCCTTATTCAGAAATTCAGTCATCTGTTTACCGGCGAGCACAACCCTATTCAACGCACTCACGTAGCGGAGCATACTATCGACACGGGAAATTCTACACCCATTCGTCAGCACCCGTACCGCCACTCACCGTTCGAGAGAAAAGTAATTCAAACGCAAGCAGGGGAAATGCTTCAGGGTGGAGTGATCAGAGAGTCACACAGCCCCTGGTCGTCGCCTGTCGTTCTTGTAAAGAAGCCGCAGGGAGGTTGGCGTTTCTGCGTCGATTTCCGAAGAGTTAACGCGGTGACCAAGAAAGATGTGCACCCACTGCCGCGGATCGATGACATCCTGCATCTGCTGCAAGGGTCTCGATATTTCACAACACTCGACCTCACCTCAGGCTATTGGCAGGTAGGAATCCGCGAAGAGGACAAGCCTAAGACAGCATTTGCATGCGGCTCTGGTCTATACGAGTTTAATGTCGTTCTTTTCGGCCTCTGCAACGCCCCCGCGACCTTCCAGAGGATGATAAACAAAGTTTTGAGCGGTCTTCTCTGGAAGGTGTGTCTGGCTTACTTGGATGACATTGTCATTTTTTCAAAGACCATGGAAAAGCACCTAGAGGACTTGGAGAAGGTGCTTAGCGCTCTAGATGAAGCCAACCTGCGTCTGAAACCTGGAAAATGTAGCTTTGCTCACGAAGAAATTAGATATCTCGGGCACGTGCTGACTGGCGACAACATCAGGCCAGATCCAGAGAAAATAGCCGCGATTGAAAAGCTCCAAGCTCCGAAAAACAAGAAAGGTGTACAGAGTTTCCTGGGAATCTGCAATTATTATAGGCGTTTCATCAAAGACTTCTCCCTGATCTCCCGACCTTTGACTAATCTGACAAGAAAAAATGTTTCTTTTGAGTGGGACACGGCATGCGAGGCGGCAATGCAGACGCTCAAAGAAAAACTTATTACAGCGCCAGTTCTGCGTCAATTCCAGCCAGGCAAGCCCATCGAAATCCATACGGATGCCTCCGACTACGGTATTGGTGCCGTGCTGGTGCAGAAAGATGACGGTATGGAACATGTCATCGCATACGCCAGTCGTCATCTCAACAACGCCGAGGCTAATTACAGCACAACAGAAAAGGAATGTCTGGCTGTTGTGTACGCCTGTAAGCAGTTCCGGCCGTACATCTTTGGAAGCAACTTCACCGTGGTCACCGACCAGGCCAGCCTCGCATGGCTGATGCACGTCAAAAATCCGAACGGACGCCTCGTGCGATGGTCCCTGCTATTACAGGAGTTCGACATGACCCTAAAACACCGCCCCGGTTTGAAGAACGCAAATGCCGACACCCTTTCTCGCCTGCCACACGAGCCGGCACCGGTTAGTGAAGTCAACTTTACACCGCTGCTTGTGCTGGGTCGCGTGGATATAGGTGGGAAGCAGAGGGAAGACCCTTGGATGAAAGAGATGATACAACATCTCGAGAACCCGAATTCACCCGTTGCCAGAACACTGAGAAGAACGGCACGGTGCTTTCGGATAATCGATGGTGTATTGCACAGGCGGGCAAAGGGATACCAGGAAGACTACAACGCTCTGGTCGTACCAAAAGGCTTGCGGACTGAGGTATTAAGGAGCTGCCACGACGATCTCACGGCAGGCCACCTCGGAGTCAAGCGCACATGGTAGAGGGTACGGAGGCGCTACTTCTGGCCTAAGATGTTCGCACAGGTGACAAACTATGTGCTCTCTTGCCCCGACTGCCAGACGCGGAAAGCCCTACCTGGCAGACCAGTCGGATTTCTCCAGCCTATTCCGCCGGTAGGAAGGCCATTTCAGCAAGTGGGAATGGATTTCTTGGGGCCATTTACAAAGAGTCACTCCGGGAACCGCTACATCCTCGTGATGACCGATTACCACACGAAGTGGGTTGAAGCAGTAGCATGCCCGGCAGCCACAGCTGCTGAAGCCGCGCAGGGCTTTGTGCGAGAGATCGTCCTACGCCACGGAGCTCCAGACCGCATCATTACGGACCGCGGACAGCACTTTGTCGCTTCCGTTATTGAGGAGATATTTAAAGCGATGGGAACGGACCACGCCAAAACAACAGCGTACCACCCACAAACCAACGGCTTGTGCGAACGTTTCAACCGCACGCTCGCCGACATGCTCAGCATGTATGTCTCCTCTCACCACCGGGACTGGGACGAATTCCTGCCTTATGTCCTTTTCGCCTATAATTCATCGCAGCACGAGACGACAGGCTTTTCTCCATTTTACCTACTGCACGGACAAGAGCCAACGCTTCCTGTTGAGGTGGCCCTGGGCTCCACACAGATTGACGGGGGCGGAATGGATGCTCACAAAGTGTTACACCGGCTCCGCCGGGCGCGCGAGGTAGTGTCTCAGCGCGAGAAGGAGCAGCAGCAAAAGAACAAAAAAGCGTACGATTCCAGGCGACGCGAAGCTGTATTCTACCCTGGAGACCTCGTGTACCTATGGACGCCTTCTCGAGCAAAAGGAAAGACCACCAAACTGCTCCACCGGTACCACGGGCCGTTCCGTCTGCTTCGGAAAGTATCCGAGAACAACTGGGAGGTGGTCGATCGCACCGGCCGCAAGCGAGACATCGTTAACGTTGAACGTCTGAAGCTCTGCCACACTCGTGTTGGTTCCGATGAGGACGCCGACGACGAGTCAGCAAACAGTGATTGTGGTGTGGATGGTGTGCATGAGTTAGGAGGCAGTGTTCGTGTCTCCGCGAAGCCGAAAGGGGCAGTGGCGTCGACAGTGACGAACAACGATCACGAAACCTCCGGTGAAAGTGCGACTGAGGCATACTCCTACTCCGAGTCGGCACATCAGAGTAGCCATGCGGGACCTCAAACTGAGACCAAAGCAGTGAGGCACGATTACGATAGTGAGACTGAGATATACTACAGTGCGGACGAAAGTGTGGATTAATCACCTATGACAGAACCCATTTTTTGTGTGCTTTGTGTGAACATGTACATGTGAACGTTTTGAGTGTGCTATGTAAAATTTGACTGCGTTGCCAATGTTTTCATGTTTGTACTTATTTTCTCTATCTTGTAATTTGTTTGACCTGCCTGTAATTTGTTTGACCTGATATTAAGTTACTCCCATCTCCGTGCCTTGTTTTAGTATTCCGCTCGTATTTTATTGGGTTTAGTATTGTTGTACCTTCATGTCAAGCTGACCCAATTCCATTTTCGATCTCTGTACTGAGTTATTGGCATCATTTCGTTGTTTAATTTCTACAGACGGAACTGTAATCGAGTGGGACACTCTTTTTTCGTAGGAGGGAGGTGTCGCGTAGCGAGCTTCGCAGGTTTCGTGCGCCAGTTTTTCCAACTAGCTGAATGTGTTCTTCTCCCCGCGGTGCGACTGTTGCTGTCCTTGTGCTCGCTGCTGTGCGGGGAGCCATTAGAGAGGCTCACACCCCGACATTTGCCAGAGCCGTTTTCTCTCTGGCTCTTTGTAAGCAGGCGTTGTGCGGCCCCCTCCCCGGCTTTGTTCGAATGCTTAGTTAGAGTAAAACGCACTGAGACGCACGGTTAGCTGCCTGCAGGGGGACAATGTCTCCCAAGGCCGTGTCCGAGACACCAGAGCGGGCGCGCGGACCCCCCGTGGTTTCCAGGAGAGTCGCGCGAAGTGATTGCTTCGGGCAGCAGACTGCCCGGCGGACCAGATGCGTCGGAGACGAGCCGCGAGGGCTGAGAGCGCGGACGGCGGGTCGCGTGGTGCACCGACTGGGAGGTTTGCGTTCCCTGTGTTTCGGATGTCGTTTTGTGTGTTTGTATCTGTGTGCCAAGCGGAAATGCGCGCGTCTTCGTGGAATTTACGCGGTGCTCTCGAGTAAACAACCTCGTGGGCACCGGCGTGCTATTGGCTGCTTTCGTTTTAAAGAAATCGTTCTCATTGGCCTCGAGAACAGCATTTCCGATTGGTTACTAAAAGTGTCCCCAGGATCCTGGGCAAACGTATTTAAGAGGGGGTTTTGGCGCGAGGAACGGGGGGAGAGGAACGGCTGCGGTCCTGCTGCTCGGGACCTCTGCTCGGAAGATGCTGCGCGCCCCTTGGTATGACTGACGGCGTTATTATTTACTCTTAGACCTTTTGGATCAGTTTGTTCAGTTTAAATGATGTTTTGCACCCGTTTTAAATAAACCAAGTTAATTCATGCTACCCATCGGCACCTGCTGGTCAACTTCTTCGAGGTGGCGGAGCGACCGTTCCGTCCCGACGTACGCTTCGTTACAATACCGTAAACTACGGCTGTAGATATTTAAAAGTTGAAATTGAATGTCCTACAATATGGTGGCGAATGCAATTCTATGCACCGTGTGCGGACTGTATACTGCCAATTACGGCATTTCTTTTTATACATATACAAATAGAAGCGAGAAGGAAATACGGCAACAGCATAAAAAATAGCACGGCGTGCGTGGGTTGGGGTGATTCAGTGTGGGAGCGTAGTGAGTAGTGGCAGAGGGTGTCGCTGCTACTACAGCTTGAGGAAAAACCTCGCTATGAATGGCATGCCGGCGTATCTTTTTTTTCTATCTTTCTTCACTGCGGCATGCCGGCATATCTCCGCTGCTCCTGCGGCCAAGGAGGCGTGAATGGCTCCGCGCCCCTTTCGAAATGTCAAGTTCGGGGCGTCGCCACGTGGCAAGCTGCTGACGGGGCGTGTGTGTCGGATATGTGCGCGCAGGGCGTTTAGCGCCCGAACGCCGAATGGCCCAACGCTGTCTGTACCGGCATTCCATGTCACTTATATGCATTGGTCCTCCTAACGCCATGCTAGGAATCCTATTGCGGGTAATCGGAACAACTGTAGTCGCAGCCTCACACCCCGCGCCCCTGTGAATGCACCTAATCACACGAACACCTGTACCACGAGCCGCCGCGGTGGCTCAGTGGTTATGGCGTTCGGCTGCTGACCCGAAAGACGCGGGTTCCACCAAGGCTGCGGCGGTCGAATTTCGATGGAGGCGAAATTCTAGAGGCCCGTGTACTGTGCGATGCCAGTGCACGTTAAAGAACCCCAGGTGGTCGAAATTTCCGGAGCCCTTCACTACGGCGTCCCTCATAGCCTGATTTTCTTTGGGACGTTAAACCCCACAAAACCAAACCAAACCTCTACCACGAGGTCGTGGCTGTCACATTCTCGAATGTGCCCCCTGCCCGACTCACGTATACCCATCATGAATCAGGTGCACCTGGACCGCATTGCCGGTTGTCAGCAAATGAAGTAGTAGAAAAAGTAGTAGCAGGTGTAGTAGTAGATATAGAAGTAGTAGTACTAGTAGCTGCTCTCTTTTTGTAAGAAATGCAAGGAAAAGAAGTGGCCTTGGTAAGTACCCCGAGTGCCTCGCCGAACGGCGGGCCCCAAGCAATGTCGCGGCCGCAAAAGCAGGAGACAGGGCCCAGACAAGGCTGGAAAAGGCGATAATACATATTATGTAAGGGATTTCGTCCGTGTATAGAATCAATAAGGGAGACTGTACAGATGAGAAGAAACGCGGAGGTAACAGCGATATATATGAAGAGGACTCCAGAGTCTAACGGAAGCTGCCCCGGCTCCCACGAGGTATGGTGACTGCGCGAAGATTTCAGTTCACGGTTGCAATGTACTGTCTCAGTCACAGTTAGCGGGAACACAGGATCGCGTGGCCTCGCGTACCATCAACGCATTCTAACGGGGTAGCGAGGAACCAGCGTATACATATGTGCGCAATGTTGGGTGAAGCACCGTGACTACGACAGTACTATCGTTATAAAGAAGAAATAAAAAAGAAAGAGCATGGATCTGAAACTTAAAGACAAAGAGGGAGGGGGGCGGTGATAGGAGGAAAAGGATGCAAACAAAAACAAAATTCAGCTAATAAGTTTGCGCCACTGACGAAT